>BMAV01025098.1:255437-267493 GCA_019973955.1 Trichonephila inaurata madagascariensis | reverse complement strand
ATAGAGGATATGTGCCTGCTTCTTCGTTCCTTCCAACAGATCTAGGTCGCGAGGATAATGTAGAAGTAGGGCACCCCCGACCGGGTGCCTTACAGTTGTTAAAACAAATCTTGTCTCCAATATCAAATAATCATGACAGTTACTGTGTGTTAAAAAATTATTACATAACTGATGAATTAGTGCATTTCTAAAAGAAAAAAGGTTTCCCCCCCCCCTATTTAAAATTGATCGTGATATAGTTTCTATACTAATTGCAACTTTAAAAATTGACTTAAATTTTATTAAAATCTATTAAGGTATCCGAATACGTTCGGAACCGTGATTTTAAAAAAGCGCATAAATGGATAATTTTCATGATATTTAGTGTCACTTAGATTAGAATACATGTATAATATTGTTTTAAGAACATTTTGACAAAACAATTTATTTAAATACAATATTTTGGCAAAAAATTTACTTAGAATAATCTTTTTTCAAAATGTTCTCCTTTTATAAAAAATGCTTCTAAAATAATAATATTTCGCTTATATAAAGAGAAGACTTCTCCAGAAAGTCTGAACTAGGATTTTTGAAAAATTCACATTATTTTCAGAGTTACCACCAATTGAAATAATTACCGGCGTTTTGTTCTTAAAATTTCTCTCCTCTGTTGTAAAATATAGATAAACCCAATTCTAAGTTATATATTTCAAAAATTCCAGTTGAGCCTCTGTACCGAGGTCTGAGCTATATACAGGCAAAATATTATTATAATATAAGCATTTTTCACAAAAAGAGAATATTTTGGAAACTGGTCATTCTATGTTCATTTTTTGTCAAAATATTGTACTTCAATAATTTTTTATTGCAATACTATTCTTAAAACAATTTCTTATACTTTTCTTATCTAAGTGACACTAAATATCAGAAATACTCGTATTATCCATTTATACTATTTTGCAAAGTTATGGTTCCGAACGTAGTCGGATATCTCTCTTAAATATTATACATCCCATACATAAAATCTACAACTCTATTATACATCACATATATGAAATGTACAACTGTATTATACATCACATTTATAAAATGTACAACTGTATTATACATCACATATATAAAATCTACAACTCTATTATACATCACATTTGTAAAATGTACAACTGTATTATACATCACATATATAAAATGTACAACTATATTATACATCACATATATGAAATTTTTACAATTTCACTGTACACATCACAAATATAAAATCTACAACTATATTATACATTATATTAAAATCATAATAAAACGCATGCGTAATCATTTTATGAGTGCAGGGCCTCGAACCGTAATCTTTTTTGCTCCAGTTTTCTTACCAGTTCTACTAAAAAATGTATATCTGGTTTTCGTTCCACCAAAAATAATGATTTTTAATTCCGTTTCGAATAAATAATTTTATTTTATGTATATTATATTATTTGTTCTAAAAATAGATATCTATCAGAAACAAAAAGTGTAATTCTATCAAAATTTAGACCATTTTATTCTTTTTTTTAATTGATACACTGTGTGAATGTGAATTGGAACAAACGAGCGGTGAGCAGAAAACGGAGAGATTTGGCATTGCTGTCCCTTATCCAAATCGCTGAGTGAGTGAGTGAGTGAATATTAACGTCGCATTGTTCGGCTAAACGAAGGCTTTTGGCGACGGACCACGTAATTTTAACCATGGTCAAGTGCGTGGACGAAACCTGAGCTGGCACCCCCTCTCTTAACTACCACACCAACGGGAGGACGTTTGATCTCTTGACAGATTTAACGTGCATCGCTCCCCTACACGGAGGGTTTTAAGCGGTACTGGGTTTGAACTCCTGACAAGGCCAGCCATGAGCCATTGACCACATTATCCAATTCGCATTAGACAAATTTGTGATTATGTCAATTATTCGTATCCTAGTCGATTCATGCTCTCGCATCATGTACTTGGCCTTGCGATAGTTATGTAGAAAATATGTTTATTTATTTATCTAACATGTGAAAACTGCCTCTAATTATTAATATATCTTCTAACGTAATTTTATTAATATATATCTTCTGTTTTCTCGAAATTAAGAATGATGATAATCATATTGTTACAAATTTTGTGTAAAATAGTGTAAACAATTTGTATTTGGATGTGTAATGCCTTTATATATATCTTACTCTAAATTAAATTTAATTTACGTTAAAATTGTAATATTCACAAGCAACGCCGTCCCTTACGTTATAATGGTGATTCAATGGGAACTTGGCAATAGAGCCAAGTTGGCGTCATTTTTAGCGACCAAGTTGTCGACTTGGCGACCATTTCGGCAACTTGGCGATCATATTGGGGACCTTTTTTGGCGAGTTCGGGACCCTCTGAATTCTTCTAGAAATTAGTAGAGAAATACACTAATTTCAAGATCTGTGACGCAAGCGAGTCTTCCTCGAATTATCCGCGAGGGATATAAATAGAGATGCTCACCGAAAGTGAGTCAGTCTGGTTTTGGCTAGCGATCAGTTAGTATTGCTCTGATTGTTAAAGCGAATAGTGATTACTTCGGCTGTTGAAAGAGGCGCTTGTGAATATTCTTTTATATACGTGTATTTTAGACACCGATAATTGTGTCTGAGTACTGTTAAAGGTGTAAAGACCATCTGAGATTTATTCTGTGAATATTGCTGCTGAATCCTGTATTTCAAGGATTGAATTTTCGACAATAAATTCTCATCGCTCTTAAAGAACTTTCTTGTTCTTTGCGACTGATTTGCATAAAATCCTCGAACCTCGGATCTACGTAACAATATGGTTGAGGATAATTTAGAAAATATTGATAAGTTAGTTGCAAAAAAAAAAGGAATGAGAGAGAGAAAATATATCAAACTAAAATAAATCCATTTTTTTTTTTGGTTCAATCGGCTCAATTCCTGTTCAAAGCCCTGTGTTACTTGAGAGTTACTGTGTTACTTCAAAGCCCTTTACTTGAGAAGCAAAGATGCTGGTATTGATTGTATTATCCACGACATATGAAGTTGCTGCAGGGTAAAGAGTTCTCTGAGAAAGAAGAGAAAAAAATAATTTCAAAGAGCATCATTAAATCTAAAAGGTAAATAACAAGGTTAACGAAACGTTCTAAACTGCTATTTACAATGTCATAATTAGAAAAGATAATTGAAACAAATGAAAACAACACGGAAGAAAAAGAAATTTGACTGCATGGGGCGATGAATACATTTTTCGACTATCAGCAAAATACGGTCTTTCAACTCACTGAATTTCGAAAGACTCAGATAAAAAAATTTCATGTCACAATTTGGAAGTCTTGAATAAAATACAAATATTAAATCTATGAAAATAAAAAAAACTGAAGTTATTGAAACATAATGAAGAAGAAAAACTGAAATAGGATAAAAACCCCATGCATTGAAATCACAAATATTTTATTGACCACTGAATCTAACTTTATAGATTAATTCCTATCTCACTAATATACACACTTTCCATATAGCCTATATAAATTCGCTTACCGCTATATCCTATGTAAACAGCTACGGTCCTTATCACTTCTATTGTGGCTTTAATCCGACTATGTTCCTTTTGGTCTCGGACCCACTTTTGGTTCATCTGTAACGGCACGGCTAGGCTAATTCCCGGACTTAGGATTCTTCTAATCTTTATCTCAAATCACTTTACAGCTACCTCTCTACTTAGCGACTCCACTTCCCACTTAGCAATCCCTTCTGCACATAGACATAGACCTCACGTGAATGCCAACTTCCGATATATATATATATGATTCCTAATTTACATAACCACGTTCTTCTTCTTGAGTTGGTTGGAAAGAATTGCCATTCTGGCCCCAAAGAACCCAAGAGGACAGTTAGATGAAATCGCGATGAAAGCCCCGTCACAGTGTGTATAAATTATAATCAAAATCTTTACTTATGTCTTAATTTCCAAAATTAAAGTGGATTTATTATTTCTTTTCAGACTGTATAAGCATATTAATACATATCGGTTAAAATTTTATCATTACAAAAGCTACTTAAATATTCGATTTAAATTTGAAATACCAAAAGCTTCGCGATCATTTCAAACACAAGTGGATCAACTTAACAACTATAATTAAATAATTCAATGACTTTAGATGCGGTTAACCAGCTATTCAGATCTCCAACTAATTACTAGATTAGGCAACTTATTCACATATCAACTTCATTAAATACAAATTTAATAAGGGATTTGTCGTTTAGAAACCAGTTTAGCATGTGTAAGTTTATAATGCATTATATATGATATTTGAATATCACTGTAAATGTTATTTAATACGGTTTAATTATTCTATATAATTCCTTATCAAGCTATGAATAAATGAATGTAATCGATCCTGCCAAAATCTCTGCGTGTATTAAATTTTAAGAATTTAAGTAAATGTTATCATTCAATTATCCCTTTTTCTACATAAAAATAAATGGGGAAAATATATTGAAAAAAAATTAGTTATACCTTCAAGTGAAGTTATTTTTTTATTTTTAGAAATAACGCAATTGTTTAAGGTAAAAGTTTCAACCACCAAGTAAAGTACGTATAAACTATTAAGATGCGTTTTTACCAAGAATCACCAATAAATGCGCGAAAAATTCAGGAGAAATCCTTTTAATGGAGAATCATAATTAAGGCTGTCAAAAATTATGTTTTAATCTTTTAATGAGAGATGATATGTGACGCGTTTCGAAATAAGGTATTCATAATCATAATTTAGTTAAAAATAAAAAAGATCAGAATCGGAAGTTACTATTAAGGTAAATTATATATATATATTCAATTTTTTTTACTTATTTGTGAAATTGTGATTGACTTAAATATATATATATATATATATAATATGAGGTACTTATAAATATTTTCGTTTTTTTTTTTTTTTTTTTTTTTTTTTTTTAGGGTACTCGATCAAAAAGTTTGGATATGTCTGCTCTAATTTATGGTCATTGCGACTTATCGCACGCAGAGCTTGTAAGGGTCAAACATCTAATATTTATGAGCAAGGAATGTTTCTGATAATTTCTTCGAATTATCAAGGACTGTTTCTGTGTGTTGCGTGGCTTGTGCGTAGGAGTACGTGGGCATAAGAGTCGGTGTGTGCAGGGAAAGAGAGAGAGAGAGAGAATTGATTTGTTGGCTTTTAATTCGAATCTGGAGTACATTCTCCGAGTCATGGTTGTTCAAAATTTGTTTAATTGCAAGTATATCTTAAAATAAAAACAATTAAAATATTTTAAAGACATTTCTAGGTTTTACATCTTTAAAAGGTGAACTTCTAGATAACCTCTTCAAAAAACAGTCATAACAAAAATATTTTCTTTTAGAATTTGAATGATCCTCATTATATGTAAATAAAATTATAAATTAATTATGTCTTTGAAATTCTTCCTCTCATGTCTATAATATATTTGTTATTTTGCATTTATAATTCCACGCACCAAATTTTTCAATTTTTCTCATGAAGGCTTCAAAGTCCAGTTCAATTTTCCATATAAAAGCCAACCATAACTCCATGTATTATCGTGAGAGACAAAAACATTTAATGAAATTTATGAGAAAGAATTCAAATAGATAACTTTAAAACTAACTAATTTTAAAAAACGAACTAAGCTAATTTTAAAACTATTATAGTTTTAAAAATTTTATGTTGATCACAATATTAAAAAAGGCATAAAAATTTCATAAATAGTTATTGATAAACAATTACATTTGCTAATAAAATTTATTTGATAATTTAATAACTAGTTTTCTAAATATTGTATTAATTAGACCTTATCTTTAGGACATAAAATGTACAGAATATGGACATTTATCCATTATGTGCCTAGATTGTGAGTTCAACTTCAACTTTCTTACTTCGTTCACTTCTTTCGTAGAAAAGTTTATAAAACATCAGAGTAACTGAAAGTGGATATTTGAATAATTTTACTTATACCTTCAAAGTGATGATTACGTCTATAAAGTTAAGTTTTAACATGAAATATTTATCTTGAATCAAACTGAAAAACTTTTCATTGTTTTCATAGAATCCTTACTAAATTTAATTTTGAAATCAAATATAATACAATTTTTTTCTGTATTCTAAATATTTTAGAGGAATTTTATGCAGAATACTACCGGAATAAAATTATAAATGTTAAGAGAATACATTCGACACATGAAATAATTTAAGGATCGATTGATTAGTTAGTTATCAACGTATCACTTCGAAGCGATCCGAGGACTATCGAGACCATTGAATTCTGAACCACAGTCAAGTATAAAGAGGAGACACACACTCCAAACTTTCACACGACACCAACGTGGTGGTAATAATTAATAGCAAAACAGTGCTTAAATACAGATCTTCGCTCTCTCTCTCTCTCTCTTTCTCTCTTTCTCTCTCTCTCTCTATATATATATATAGTTTAGTACCAGAAGATATAATCGGAATATAAATTTGTCATTTTAAGGAATTTTTTTCCCCAAGAGTTTGCTTACAGAGGACTGATTAATTGATTGATTAATTATTAACGTTATACTATGAATCAAGAGGAAGGATATTGGCAACGCACGTCCTAATTTCGAACAGCGTTCAATTGATGAAAACATCATCTAAGCTACATACTACTCTTTACACCATACCCCATTAGCCCGAAAAGCCCTTCTACACTGCGGTTTTTCAATAGCACCAGGATTTGACCTACGGTACTTAACTAGGGATGTTATCATATTTATCGAAAACCAAACGAGGATCCCAATTGGAAATTTCATTCTATAAACCAAATGCAAAATTAATAAGTATCTTTAAATCTTCCGAGCATTATACGTAAATATCAAATGTTTGGTGAAAATTTATGATTAAATATATTCAATAAATCAGAACTTAGCGTATAATGAATCCAGTAGTTTAAAGAGGTACGAGGAATCGAAAATTTAATATTTGCTTGAGAATTTCGTTTTGTTAAATAATCTCTTCCAACACTCTATTCCATTTGCTCTCCTGTTTAGATTACCATATAACAGTTAAACAGCTCAATCCTGATCACCGCGTGAATTTCCAATTCTTTATTATTTCGAGTGGCAATTGCAAATAACGAATTGCCTTTCATGACAGCAAGCATCCCTTGATTGGTGCTGATAACGTGGCTCTCTAATTCCCAGCAGATATCAGCTAAGGAAATTGGACCATTCTGAAAGGTTTATCTTAAGAATATTAAATACGCATTTGCATTATAAGCAAATGGAATTTCTAGAGGAACAAACTCAATACGATTCCTGGAATAAAAGAGGAGAAATGGAAATGAAATTTCTGTATATAATATTCTTCTTTAAAAATTGTAGATTAATGGCGATATTTAAAAAATATGGGTATTTTAAAATAAAACATAATGAATTAAAAGTAACAAATATGCTGCCGTGGAAATCGTTTAAGGTAACCAAATACGTTCGGAACCGTGATTTTTCAAAAGCTTATAAATGGATAATATTTATGATATTTACTGTCACTTAGATTAGGAAAAGTATATAAAATTGTTTTAAGAATATTATTACAATAAAAAATGATTTAAGTACAATATTCTGACAAAAAATAAACGTAGAATGACCCATTTTCAAAACATTCTCCTTTTATGAAAAATACTTCTATTATAATAATATATTTGGCCTGTATATTCTCAGACCTCTGTATAGAGGCTCAACAAGAATTTTTGAAATATATAACTTAGAAGTGGATTTATCCATATTTTACTACAACAGAGGGGAGAAATTTTAAGGAAAAAACGCCGATAATTATTTCAGTGGGTGGTAACTCCGAAAATAATGTGAATGTTTCAAACATCCTTGCTCAGATTCTCTGGAGAAGTCTTTATTTAAGCACACACAAAATATTATTATTATAGAAGCATTTTTTATAAAAGGAGAATGTTTTGAAAAAAGGTTATTCTAAGTTAATTTTTAGCCAAAATATTGTATTTAAATGATTTTTTTCGTCATAATGTTCTTAAAACAATTTTATACGTGTATTCTAATCCAAGTGACACTAAATATCATGAAAATTATTCATTTATGCGCTTTTTTTAAAATCACGGTTCCAAAAGTAGTTGGATACCTTAACACGAAACTAAGAAGACTGAAATATTTTTTCATGTTAAAGGATATTGACAAAAAAAACAGATATTGAACAAAATTAAATTTATTACAGCATATTTTATTTACAAAGATATGTATGTATGCATGAATTTAATAAAAATCAATGAAACAAAAGCATTCACAAGAACTTAATGAAATTCAATACAAAATTTTCGAGTTTTTCGAAAAACAAAACATTTATAGAGTTTTTGGAAAACAATCGGATATTTTTCTTTGCATTGTCAGTTTTGGATTCAAATTCTCTACAAATAATTCTATGTCATCTATTTTATTCTTCATTTCACCAATGGAATGCGCGTCTAAATAAATGAGCTTACTTTTTTCATGATGTTCCTCAATTCAGATCTTTTTGTCTAGCGCTTGTAGAGGGTATAAGGAGAAAGTGGCTTGGATAAAAAAAATTGGCTCGAGTCATAGGCTATTCGAAGGGTATTTCAAAGCCAATGGCTTATTTCTACAATACATGTGAAATCACCTCTCTTTCATTTCACACCCCTCTTAAACTTCGACAGCGCGAATGGTGTTTTCCATATTTTGTTCATTCTCAGAAAGGGAATCTTATCTTGTTAAGCGATTTTCGTTTTATGCTAAGAGAAAATAAAATGCATGAAACACATAATAGTTTGTCGGGCCCATTGTATTATTTCGTGTAAACCGAAATTTAGTCTTTAGCGTTTTCGCGTTAAACGAACACTTCACTGTAGTATAATAATATCTCTTTTGAGTGTGTATGTGTCATTAATAGTCTGTTTTGGATTTACTTAATTTCAATAACACTTAGGCTTCTAAAGCAACTGATTACGTTCGAAACTGAAATTTTCAAAAAGAATATAAATGTGTAATTTTTTAATATTCAGTGTCAGTTGAACTAGGACTTACATATAAAATAGTTTTGCGAACATTATTAGAATAAAATATTTAAATGCCACATTTTGTCAAAAAAATGAAGAAATGACATATTAACATTCTTCTTTTAATAAAAATACTTTTATAATAATATTAATATTAATAAAATTTTGCCTATATATAGCTAAGAGCTTGAATTAGTATTTTTGGAATATACAATTTGGAAGGCAATTTATATTCATATAACGGAGAATATTATGGCCCCCTGCAAAGTCAGGTTTTGGGCCGAAGTCGGATCGCACAAAGTATCGTAAAATGATACCATCAGGATTTGGGTCCCCTAGAATACTGTCACCTCTTCCACGATGTGGGGGTAGCGAGGGTGTACGTTAAGCCACTGCAGAGTAGACACCGTTTTTTATTTCAGTTGATTGTAACTCTGAAAACAATGGGAAGTTTTCAAAAATCCTATATCAGAATCTGTTGAGAAAAATACATGCAGAGAAAATATTATTATTATAAAAGCCCTTTATAAATAAAAGATAATGTTTTGAAATTATAGCCAAGACTTCTGTACAAAACCTGAACTGGGACTTTTGAAATGTATAATTTGGAATTGGACTTATCCATACTTTATTATAATCAGAGAGGATAAATTTTAACAAAAACACACCGAATTTATTTATTCAATTTATCGCAACCCTGAAAATAATGTGTTTTTTAAACCTTATTTCAGCTCCTGTATTGAAGTCCTAGATATTTTTAAGAAAAATATTATAGCTATAGAATCATTTTTCATAAAAGAAGAATGTTTTGAAACATATTCTTTCTTCATTTTTTGATCAATAATTGTTTTTAAATATTTTTTAATAATATTCTTAACACAATTTTATATGGAAATTTTAATTCGACACTAAATGTTAAAAAAAATTATTCGTTAATACACTTTTTTCAAAATCACAATTCCGAACGTTTCAAAGCTATTGAGTTGCTAGAGTAGTTTATAATAAACACAAAATTCATATTTATGAGCAAAAGATTCAACAGATGGGAACAAAGAAAAAGAAGACTCATTTCTATTTGTTTCATTCGTAAAACAACAAAGCTGCGATCCTAATTTATTGCAATTGAGGATATTTTTTAAATGATAGCGGCACAAAACGCATATGGTAGAATGAGGTGAAAAAGAAGATTAATTTCTTTAGGTATTCTACTATTATCAGGTATGACAAAAATTTTATTTATGCTTTTTTATACAATATAAGGAATGAAAAAAAATAATGTAACCCTAAAGTTAAAATTCATTGCACGTAATTTCTTTACTCCATACACGGCACTTTCATAAATCTGTTTATATACTGAAATAAAAAATGCTAATTTTACTTGGATTTTTTTTTGTCATTATAATAATTCCAAATGTATACAGAATTGTAAAACAAATAGTATTGATCAAATATATCAACTTTGATACATTTAGATAAATTTATCTATTATTTCTGAAAAAAATATATAAAAAACAGGTGAAAAATTCAAACAATAATTCACAACAAAGGCAAAGAAAAAATAATTCAGGACTTTCAGCTGTGCAATATTTACTATTTCCTAATAAGTACTCATATTGTATTCGAAATAACCCTTTTAAAATTTTTTTCAAGAGATATTTTAAGGATTAAATGAATAATCTAAGCTGTTGTGAATTTCTTTAACTCTTTAAAAATATCTACTTTCGCATTATACGAATACATATTTTATAATTACTTTTTTCCTCTCTTTAAAGATTAAGTAAGTAATCTAAACTGTTGTACGTTTCTTTCACTCTTTAAAAATATCTATTTTCGAATTATATAAATATTTATTTTACAATTACTTATTCTGATAAATAAATACTGGAATACCTATAAAACATATCGCATTAACCTTTTCCATTTAAGTGTTAAAAACACAACAATTTCACCTAGACTATTACTTCTCAAATAAATCATTTGGTCCACTGATCCTATCGGGTATCATTACGAAATACAATTTCAGTCTCAAGCATGAAAAAAAAATTCTTGTTAAAAAAAAAAGAAAATTTCAAAAATAAAGTAAGAATAATGGAGAGAATGGGGCAGAGCAAGTACTGTACTATATAGAAAGAATAAAAAAGAAAACCCAGTAAAAGTTTGAGATTTATTTAATAATGGTTTCCAGAATGTGCGTATGCCCCTTAGGAATGGAGAGAATGATTTTTACGCTTGATTGCCCGACTTCGTAGAGCTGAAAGAGAAATATTTTTTCTACTTTCTTGCTTTGGTACCTTTCCTTCGGCCATTCAAACAGCGACTTCTACCAACCGGTAATAAAAAAAAAATAAAAAGGGATTGTAAAAAAATAAACTTAAATTCTATCTTCTTCTGAGTGGGGAGCTATTTTGCATGTTATATGTATGAAATTTTTCTTTAATATTCCTGGAGAGTGGTAAATATAACTGTAGACATGGCGAGTGGATGATATTATTGTAGTATTGACGAGGCAGTCTTGCAAGATAGTAATCCAGTTTATTGCATTGAACATGTAGGGACACACAAACATATATTGACGGCATCACAAAGAAAAAAACACCTAACAAAAATACACACACGACAACTGCAGCCGGCTACATGTTGAAGGCTGACAAAGACAGAAGAGAGCGAGAATTCCAGAAATCTCGATATTTATACCCAACGGGAAATCACATGACTTGGGGCTGGATGGATGTAGTTCAAGATACTCACGTTACGCGTGTGGCTAGGTTATTAATTAAATGGAATGTACCATAGATAAATCAAAAGCTATTAAAGATTAAATTACTGGGAAATATTGCATGTACATGTATAGATTCATTTTAAGTTAGAACTGTATGTGCTTTGTTCATCCTTAAAAGCGAGAATTGATACAATCCAATCTTCTTACATTACACAATTAGAAGTCTGATTTCATTTTATTTATGTAGCACTCTGACACAACACGAGGGTTATTGACCCCTTACTTTTAAACCATGGTCAAGTGAAAATGGTTACCCCCCCCC
>BMAV01025098.1:233833-255337 GCA_019973955.1 Trichonephila inaurata madagascariensis | reverse complement strand
TGGACAGACTTAACGAGCATCAAGTCAACTCTTACAAGTCAGTTCTTGAGGGGCTTTAGGTTTCCAACTCATGACTGGACAATGCCGGACACGAGTTCTCGACCAATACCACTCGGCTACCGAGGTTAGATTCAGACTAAAAAGTGTGAATTTTAATATAAAAAAACTTTTAAAAGCGCAATTATTTGAAATCGCTGAACATGCTAAATTAGCTTTATTATCTAGATCATACATTTCTTTGATTCCAATTTCAAAAGAAAAATGTCAAAAATATTTAATTGCAAAATTCAGGATTTTATTGAATAGAAAAAAATAAATTAGAGGAACTATACTAACTTTAGTATAAATTCTTTGTTGTCAAATGAATTTCTTTATTTGTCATGGAGCAAATAAAAGTCATAAACTTTTGTGATTATCTTTTATTTTAACATCCATTTGAAAAAGCCACACAACAAACACACATGAACATACATAATTAGTAATAACACATTTTAACTTAGAACTAGTTTTCAAACAAATTTTAGTTCCAGTCCCTCGCTCTCTCTTTCTTTCTCGTTTTTTTTCTCTTTTCCTAAATGGTGAAGTGCTCTTTTTTTATAATAAGATGACAGCGCCACCTATATTCAGTTGAGGAGCAATGCAAATTTCAGAACTATGAAAAACGTTGAATGCTTCAATTGATTTCTTATGTCTAAGAACTTTAAGGTAAGAAACTTTAAGGATTAATCTGCCAAAAATAGTCTCACACCTTTCACCTGTCTCGTCAATAAGGAATATTTCAGTCGAGTTGTCCTAGTCCTCATTTAAAATAAAAGAGAAATAATAAATTTCTATTATAAAAAATATTTATCAGCACCATATTATAAATTCCATTTAGGAAAACCCTCACGCTAGAAATTAAAGCAAAAAAGTAAACACCAAAAAATATTTACCTCCGTACCATAAAGATTCATTTTTTTTATATATTTGATATACATTTTCAAAACTTCTCTAATATGAGATTTCTTTTTTGTATAAACAGAACCCTCCGGAAATGAAGCTCTTCACTTCGTGGTATTTTCAAAATTTCTCTCTTTCAATGTATGTTTCCTTCATCAAAATATGAATAATATTGCAACTTATTTGTTCGAACTTTTCTCTCTTCTACCGAATGATACAATTATGTTTTAAATTATTCCATTCAAAATCCTTCTTTCTATTATTTTCTTCTCTAGTACTTTTTTTCTAAGCCAATATGAGTTTCATTTGTAGAAAACCATGTACGCTCTGACTCTTTCAAGTTGTCTCTCGTATTCTCGTTAGATTATTACTTTTCGTTTTGTTCCAAAATTGGTATCGATCCAATCAGCTTTCCCGTTTCACATACGGTATTCTTAAATTTCAAGCATTGTGTAAGCTGTATTTAATTTTGGAGAGATACCAATCAGAAAACACGTTAGGCAAGATATTTGATTTGATATTTTATTAACTCCACACACACACATTTTGACAAATCTCGTAGTTTTGAATTTCAATGATGATGATGTGAACGAAGTGATGAGAATAACTTTTGAGCTGACATCCAACTCTCCAAATTTCCACACCACGCCATCGTGAAGACTTCGAGCCTCAACAAATTAATTTTTTTTTACATCAACTCCTCTACACAGTAGATTTTCAGGGGCATCAAGGCTCAAACACATGACTGGACACTACCGACTATGAGTTCATGAACTATGACAATGACCACATTAAATCAGGATAGTAATTTTTAACTATTAATTCATTTAACTATTTTTTAACTTTTAATTATTTTTAACTATTAAGTGACCGATATTTCTTTCTCTTTGAGTATTTACATTGCTATTTTTACTATCAGTGACATTCCGGCACCCGGTGAGGGGACTTTTTTTGTAAAGTACTTTTCCCTCATAGGTCAAGGATCATATTCTTCTCCCTATTTTCACGAATTTTGTATTTTAATAAATTTCCTTCTCAGAGAGTCAGTTAGAAGCTCAAAACCCTCTGGGTGAGCTCGGTACTTCTGAGTAAATAAGTAAGTAAACGAGAGTAATTTTTTGGTATTTATAAGAAACAACTTCCAAAATTCAAGTGAATAATTACTGTGTGACACATGCACAGTTAATTACAAAATGTCATTCTCATTCACAATCCAGTAATCTAAATGTCAGGAAACATTTTAAAGGTGAAAGACTTCAGAAACGTTGCTACGACTTTGATAAATCTCGCTGTTAACACTGGGAAAAACTTTTATTAGGAGTAAAACCTTGCACCTTCGCCCCTTGTGTACTTTGCAAGGTTTAAGGTATCCGACTACGTTCGGAACCGCTATTTTGCAAAAGCTCATAAATAGATAATTTTCATGATATTTAGTGTCACTTAGATTAGAATACATGTATAAAATTGTCTTAAGGACATTTTGACAAAAATAATTTATTTAAATACAATATTTCGGCAAAAAATTAACTTAGAATAACCTTTTTTCAAAATGTTCTCCTGTTGTTGAAAATGCTTCTATTATAATAATATTTTGGCTGTATATAGCTCAGACTTTTGTACAGAGACTCAACTATGATTTTTGAAAAATTCACTTTATTTTCAGAGTTACAACCAATTGAAATAATTATCGGCGTTTTTTTCTTAAAATTTCTCCCCTCTGTGGTCGTAAAACATGGATATACCCACTTCTAAGTTATATATTTCAAAAATTCTAGTTGAGCCTCTGTACAGAGGTCTGAGCTATATACAGGCAAAATATTATTGTAATAGAAGCATTTTTCACAAAAGGAGAATATTTTGAAAATGGATCATTCTATGTTCATTTTTTGTCAAAATATTGTACTTAAATAATTTTTTATTATAATACTATTCTTAAAACAATTTTATATACATTTTCTTATCCAAGTGACACTAAATATCATAAATATTATCCATTTACACGCTTTTTCAAAATCACGGTTCCGAAAGTAGTCGGATACCTTAAAAAATCTAGTAATATAAATTTTTGAGTAAATATGACTTCGCATATATAATATAATTTATCTCTAATTTTTGGTTATAAAATAAATATGTGATACCATATATCTAAATGAAGTTAAAGTAAAAAATTTGTTCCGAAAATCGGGTAAAGCATTTTGTTCAAAAGTTAAGACATGGACAAAATTATTGAGACATATGAACAGCTTTTCTTTAAAAATTAAGTTCGCTTAGAGAAATTCATTCAAAAGAATCAAATGTCCTAGATAATCTTAAAAGTCATTCATTCCTTACCTTTGATAAAAGAAAATTAACATATATATATTTGCAAACTTCTTTTGAGTATGTATACGCATCGATAAATAATCTAACGTAAGGTAATAATAAATATAGAAGGATAAATCTAGCAAAATTATCTAGACATATAATTTTTAATTTATGAGAAACGTGTATTCATTTGAAATTGTAATAAAAGTTTTATTGCTTTTTTCCCAGCACATTAATTTTTTAATTCGCTTCATTAATTCTACATTAATGCGAAAAGAAAAATATTTGATTTTTTTTAAGTTCTTAGATAAAGTCATAAATTACTTCTAAAAACAAATAATATAAAAAAAAATAGTTTTTAAGTCAATTTCTACTCAGATCAACAACGAAAAATTTTATTTTAGCTACATTTTATTAAATAGTTACAATTAATATAAATATGTATATACATAGGACAGTTTCACAGCATTAAGTGGTAATTAGTTTTTTTAATTATCATTAAAGTATCGCATTGTTCTTTTAATTTCAGTCCAACTGAATACTTTAACACGTGAGAAAAAAAATCTTTTCAAGTTTTGACACAAGTCGCCAAAAGGGTCGCTAAATCGCCAACGTTGCTGTATTTTTAATTCTTTAAATAATGTTTTAATCAATGAATTTTTATTAATTATAATTAAATTATTGTATTGTCATCCAAAATGATCCTGTATATAAAATTTCGGCTCAATTCAGAGCTTTAAAATGTATTTTAACATAGGCTATATTTTAAAAGTTTACTAACCAAACCAAACGTAAAAAAATAATTGTGTGTATTGTGTTAATAGATTTATTTAATTTAGGGATGTGTAATTGTTTTTTTGTTTTTTTGGTAGCATTGCATATTTAAAGTGGACAGTTAACACTTCTGATAAGTTGAATTAATGAATATGAAACAGAAATAATAATATAGATGGATTATATATTATGATATTGAATTGTGAATTGGGGATCAAATAAGTGTGAAAGTCGAGAGCCACCTGTACAATACAAATCTTGATCACTAAACCAAAGTAACGAAAATGCTTTCCGAGACACTTAATGCAGAGTTTCTCAAACTGTGGTGAGTACTTCCCTATAGAGGGCCTGATAACCCTACAAGGGAGACTCGGGCATATAAAAAAGTTGAAAATGAAAGATTTAAATAAATTACAAATTTACTGAAAGGAACCAAAACAAAATATCCATTCGGACTTAATAAAAACAAAATACACATTTGCACTGATATATTATACTTATAAATGTATCAGTACTGCACAATGTATATGATAATTAATCTCTCAATACTAAGTTAAGAAAAATGTAATAATTACTAGCAGTAGCGCACACAGGAATTTTTCAAGGGGGGGTCCGGGGTCGAAAGTTCACCATTCTTGTATCATGCTCCTTTTGATTTTGTCGATTTTCGGGAACAAAACACAGTAAAAAACTAATTATTGAATAAATAATTAGCATTAATTAATAAATTTAAGCATTAATAACAAATACTTAATTAAATTTTACGTACTATATACTTAGAATTATAATCAATCGGAAAAAAATCAAAGATTTTAGGGGGGTCCCGACCCCCGGACCCCCCCCCCTTGTGTGCGCCACTGATTACTAGTGATTTCTATGGGCTTGTCATATACAAAATTTAATACTTATCTTGATAATTTGTACGGTTTATGATTATAAAAAATCGTATTGTAGCTTTAACGTCGAAGTACATTAGTATTACATTTAATTCATTGTTATTGTATGATGAGGGGGAAGGGGCGCGATGAAAATTATGATTAAAAATTGGGTCGCAAGTATTGAAAGTTTGAGAAACACTGACTTAATGAATTACTTATTACAAAAAGAGTTGATAATCAAAAATAATATAAAAATAATTAAAAACTACTCAAAATATATCTTACAATTTTCGCAAAAATTTTAATTTAAAAAAAATATTGTCAATTCAATTCGTGTCTAAATTTTTATTTACTTTCACATTATTATTAAATTAAAGCATTTGTAATCTAAACAAATAAATTTTATTCTTAATATTTTAAATATTTAAACATCTAATAATGTTCTGTTCTCTATTTGAATAAAGAATAAATTCCATCTGAAATGATACTATAGAGTATAATATAATTTGATCTCTAAATAAAGAAAAGGAAACAGATTTATATATGTTCCACAAAAAAATTTTAAAATCTTCATATTTCAAAAGAAGTTTTAATATTCTTATATAGATTTTAATTTTCGGGAAAGTAATATACATTCATTAAAAATCCTTTCATGTTTGAATTTGGTATACATATTTTATTATTGATACGAAATAAAATGAACAGAATTCTAAAATAAAATATTTGAGGTTTTCTAGCCACTATTAAAGTCAAGGGAGGAAGCGACGTATTGTTGAACCCCGGCTCCAAGAAAAGATTTCATTAAAAATGTAAAAGATAGCAAAGAAAGGTGAGCGTAAAAGAGAAAGAGATGTTCTTGTTTGTGAAAACAAAGTTTTCTTCGATGCAGCGTGTAGAATAATATGATTGTCAACAAAGATATGGTTGAACTCAAAAATTATTAGATTTTAAGAATGCATGATCAAATATTTTGGAATTCCTTTGACTTCGGAATTAAAAAAGCAAAAATAAAGAATGTATTTGTTCGAAAGAAAGCTTTTTTGTTTTTTATCAGAGAAATACCTGGTAACGAGGTTAATATTTTATTAGTACATGTGTATTCGTGAAATTGATAAAGTGTAATAGAAAAATTTCTTAGGATTCTCTAATTTGTTTTATCCATTGAAAATACCACAAAATATTTTAGAGATTAAATGTTAAAAAATCTTGAAGATGTTATTAAAAATTAACTTTATCATTAAAAAATATATATTTTTCCTTCTTCGAATATGTCAATAATATCATGAAAGTTAAAAATCCAGCAGTAAAAATAATTTTACTTTTATTTAATGTTTTAAAAAGTTTAATTGCTTTAAGCAGATACACTTTAAATAGTTATAATCCCTTTCATTTGTTTTATTGTTTTAAGGGGAATGTTGCTGTAATTCATCTAAGCTATTTCATAAAAAAGGCTCTTGAAGAAATTTGTAACTAAGTTTTTAAAAATGTTAAACAGACCTTCAGTTATCTATTATTTTTACAATTAACATTTTTCTACATTCATAACAATAAATCAACTTCATTAACATTTATTCTAAATTAATATTTTTTTATGTTGCTCCTTTATACATTTGTTTTGTTTATTCAATTAATTTATGGTAAAACCGTATTTTTTCTCCTTCAGTTAAAAATAAAACAGATAAAACTGAAAATTTT
Source organism: Trichonephila inaurata madagascariensis (assembly GCA_019973955.1). Lineage (NCBI taxonomy): Eukaryota > Metazoa > Arthropoda > Arachnida > Araneae > Nephilidae > Trichonephila > Trichonephila inaurata. Next base: position 248,747 of record BMAV01025098.1, on the reverse strand, counting down.
TCATTAATTTTAGTGATGTTTCCATGATTTAAATTTACATCAAAATAAAACATGGAAAACAAAATCTCTTTTATCTAAACATCGAGGAATAATATACAATTTCAGTAAATAAATAAAAAAAATATTAACTATGCCTTTAATATTAATAGGTTAATCAACACTTATGGCAGTAGTCAATATAAAATTTATTTTTTAATGAAGGAACCCAAAAAAATCAAATTTATAAGGATATCATTAGTATATTTTTCATTTTATATTGTAGTTTATTATTTAACAAATTTTTGAAATTAACTAATATCTTAATATTATTAGAAACTTATTTATTATCTTAATATTCTGATTGAAGGCTTAAATATATATACTCCTTTATAATTTCTACCTTTAAACTCTTTTTTTATATTTATCATTTTGAATCCCCCAGTTAAAAAGTATAATATTTATACATATTAAAAAAGTTCTATAGAATATTTACAGTTATAAGTTTCTCATAAGACTTCCTAACTTAACTCTGTGGCGCAACAGCCCATGAGGGTCAAGGCCAACTGTGCCAATTTCATTATACGTGACCTTGAGCCCTGAAGTGCATGAGCAGATGTCCCGGTCAGGTGGTCAGTCTAATGCGAAAAACCTCCAAATTGCGTGTTAAGTTCCCAAGCAAGCTTGGCACTTATTTATCGACCCACTGAAGGGATGAAAAGCTGAGTTAACCTTGTCCAGTCCGGGGTTTCAACCTCGGACCTGTACTGTAGATGAGCGATGGCCTAACCACTTAGCCGCTGGGCTTCAAAAGAGAGATATACTAATCATTAAAATTGAAATATATGTCCAAGAGTCGAATTACTTAACATCCGGCAATATGACGGAAAACAGCAAGGCTACAGAAGTAAAAATAGGTAGTTCCATTAGATTATGTGAAAAAAATTCATTTTTTAAAATGGCGTTGAAAATGAAATATTTAATTGTTTATGATATTTTTAAAAGGCGTAAAAATTTTTATATGATATATAACAGCTTAAATGAAAATGAACAAAATGAATTTTTAAAATGAAATTCTTTCAAAATGATCAAGAACTTAAGTTTGAGATTAGACGAGTCTCATTGTTTGCACTCAAGAAGAGAATTGCATAAGTTAATCATTGTGGTAAATTAGAACACAAACACGATAATTATAAAAAATGTATCATGTAGCTTATGCTCAATAAGCGTATAATGTAATCTTTTCTTTAAAAAAATTAAAAGTGTTATATATACGTTTAAGGTATTCGACTACGTTCGGAACCGTGATTTTAAAAAAACGCATAAATGGATAATTTTTAGGATACTTAGTGTCGCTTAGATTAGACTACATGTTTAAAATTGTTTTAAGGACATTATGACAAAAAAATCATTTAAATACAATATTTTGGCCAAAAATTAACTTCGAATAACCTTTTTTTCAAAACATTCTTTTTTTATAAAAAATACTTCTATAATAATAATATTTTGCTTATATAATGTAAAGACTTCTCCAGAGAGTCTGAAAAAGGAATTTTGAAAAATTCACATTATTTTCAGAGTTACAACCCATTGAAATAATTATCGGCGTTTTTTTTTCTTAAAATTTCTCTCTTCTGTTGTAGTAAAATATGGATAAATCCACTTCTAAGTTATATATTTCAAAACTTCTAGTTCATCCTCTATACAGAGGTCAGAGCTATATACAGACAAAATATTATTATAATAGAAGCATTTTTCATAAAAGAAGAGTATTTTTTTTTTTTTGAAAATTGGTCATTCTATGTTCATTTTTTGTCAAAATATTGTACTTAAATAATTTTTATTGTAATAATATTCTTAAAACAATTTTATATACGTTTTCTAATCTAAGTAACGCTAAATATCATAAATATTATCCATTTATATGCTTTTGCAAAATCACGGTTCCGAACGTAGTCGGATACCTTAATGCAATACTTCTAGAATTTTTAAAATTTTCAGCTGGTCTGATTGGTGTGTAAATAAGATATCATTGCGTAATAAATAATTTAGAAGTATATTTCTTCTAAATTAGAGCATCAATAAGGCGAATTTTCATGAAAGGGAAATACAATAATCATTACTTAATTAAAAGTTATTTTTGTATGATGTTGGATCCAAAAAATAGGTTACAAATCGAATAAAAAAATATACGCCTCGGAGCTTTGCTGTGGAAGCGCTATGCTCTACCACTCAGCCAATGGATTTCCATTAAGGTTTCTATCTTTTTTTTTCTTTTTTTTTTAGGTGCATTTCATTGTATATTCAAACTATTCCATAATCTATTAATCTAGATTTGAGGAAGAAAATAGAAATTTCAAATGATAAATATTACTTTCCGAAGATTAATATTACATTAGGGAATTAACAATGACTACTACACGCAAGTCTTACTGGCTTAAATATAGTTTAAAATCCTCTCGAACTTTAAATCGCACCACTGAGTTCATCGCTCTTTTGCAACTAAACTTATCAATAGTAGAGAATAGAAAAGTGTAAAAATTTTTTAATCATCGTATAATTTTGAAGAAAACGGTCATAAAAGTGCCTATTTTTTATTCAAGAAAATTATATAAAACTAAGTGTATGCACAATATATGTATTTGTTTTTAAATTTTGGATAAATTTTTATCTTGAAATACAAAAATTAATTTTTAAGTAAAGCGAACACTTAGAGCTATTTCGACTGAATGTTAGTTTTCCAGCAAAGAGTATAAATTAAAAACCGCATTTTAATTGAATTTTATTTACTAGCTGTTGTGTTACCAAAAGGATTAGATGAGATGCTACTAAGCACATGATATTATGGTATGAAAAACCTTAAATAACAAAAGAAATCATATTAATCTTACTTTTTCGAATTCAATTCAGATAAATGTGCAATAGTTGTAAATGCAGTAACCTTATTAAAAAAAGTAATCTCATAAATAACTTCATTACTTTTGTACTGAGCACATTTTTATGATGACTTTAACTGAATGTTCCCCCGAAATAAAGTAATTACGCATGCAATGTTCTTCAGAAGATGCAAAGAAAATACCTTTAACGCACTTCTATAAATGTATTATTAAAAATCAGTACTTATAAAGCAACACTCCGGAATAGATCCCTCTTCAAAGATAATCTATCGTTCTTTATCTAAATCTCCCTTAATGTATTAACTGTTACATTGCATCACAACACGTAAAAAAGAAATCTTAAAAGACTTAAACACCACTTTCTGATTGATTCAATTTAGCTTTTTCTCAAAAGCTACAAGCACTGTGAGCCAATGTTCCAACTCTACGAAAGAAACAATCAAATATTTTGAAAATACTAGCGAAGATCAATGACTTTTCAATTAAGTGATTTTGAAACACAGAAAGAGTCTAGAATTAAATTACCCAATTCCCTTCTATAAGACTTCCAGTAATCCTATTAAAAGTTCTCGGCCTATGTTTCTTACTTTTTATGTTAATAAAGCGAAGTTTATAATTCTTTTACTCTCCTTACTTCTTAGTTTATTTTTCCTCAACTACTTTCTTGATTAAAAATCTGTTTACCGAGATAAGAAAATCAAGTCAGCAGCAGGTCGTTGGAGTCGAAATTTGCATGCTCTGATGGTGGCTACGGATAAGAATTAATTACTTTTCCCCCTGGATCAATTGAAAATAAAGTCGGATGACTTTGTGGTCTTGTACTTTTTGTCGCCAGGACTAGTCTTGTTTTTAGCATTTCCCCCGTAATTAAAGAAAGGGATTTTGTCGTATCATACCAATCAATAAACCTACAGATTATTGTCTTTCAGTTTGGATTTAATTGGGATTTAAATTGATTTGCGGTAAAAAGAAAAAAATCTTTAATTGTGTCTTGAATTTTTATTGGTTAGTCAGAAAAGAGTCCTTGATAGGTACTGTTAGATGAATTGGTTTTTGTTATTTGCTTAGAACTATTGATCTTTGACATTAGTTTCAATAGTTATAAATAGAGAAAATAGAGAAAAGTAAAATATTTTATGTATTTATTCCAAATATTTGAATAGAATATTGAGATCAATATCCATTTATTTTATTTAATTTTTTTTATATTTTTCCGTTTGGCGATAACGTCGCCAAAAATGATACAACCGACACCAAAATGAATATTCCACTGTTAAACTTTTACTTCCACATTTTCAAAACACAAGGCATGGTCTTTCCTTATCAGTAGTGTATTTTTCATAATACATCAGAAATGGATGGAAACCCAATAAGAATTAACATTTATAAACACTTTTTTATGTTTATATTGTGTTTTGTCGCCAATAAAGCATATTTGACAAGATTTGTGCCAGCGAAACGGAAATGTAACAATTTTTTTCATGAAAAAAAGACTTAATCGTTGATTTTTTTTTAATTATATCAAATGCTAAAAGAGAGAAATTTCAATGATTGTTGATAGTACTTGAAGAAACATTTATGACTACTTCATAAACAAAACAAAAAATTTAATTTTTCGTGTAATTTTTAAGAAATTAAATAATTTTATTGATATAATATTTGAATTTGTTATGAATTGTACGCAAGGGAGTTATCCATTTATTAAGACAAAATACTGATACGAATTTTGTGTAAATAGTGTAAATAATTTGTATTTGGATGTTTAACGCATTTATATTACTCTATGTTATATTTATTTTATGTTAAAATTGTACTATTCACAAGCAATACCGCCCTTTACGTTATAATGGCGATTCAATGAGAACTTGGCGAAATCTTTGCGGGAGAGTCATGTTGCCATCATTTTTGGCGACCAAGTTGGTCACCAATTTGGCGACTTTGGTGATCAATTTGGCGTCATTGGCGACCATGTTGGCGAGTTTGGGACCCTCTGGATTCTTTTAGAAAGTAGTGGATCTCGCCACTAAGTTCACGCTTTATGGCATGTGCGGATTTTTCTGGAAGTTTCCGTCGGTTTTATAAATAGAGCAATGCAGTTAGTCTTGATTCAACCAGCGATTAGTTAACATTGTTTTGACTAGCGATAACTGATAAGCTCAAATGTGCTTGTGAATAATCCTGTACATACGTGTATTTTTAAACACTGATAATTGTGTTTGAGTGCTGTGGAAGGTATGAAGACCTTCTGGAATTTATTCTGTGAATATTGCTGCTGAATCCTGTATTTAAAGGATTGGATTTTCGTCAATAAATTATCATCGCTCTTGAAGAACTGTTCATTTTCTTTGTAATTGTTTTGCATAAAATCCTCGAACCCAGATCTACGTAACAATACATTAAAACTTACAGAGTAATTTTTAAATCTTATACGTTGATTTTGTTTTAATGCATTGAACCTAAATTTTAATATGTTTTTCAATTTTATAAAACGCTATTCATGGAAATATTTTATACATGTAAAAAAATATATTTGTTTATGAAATATCCCAAATTTAATTTAAGGACTTGTTTTGTTATTGATAAATAATGTTAAAATTTAAAAGGAAAAAATTATTAAAATGTCATTGTTAATGTGCGTTGTAAATTGCATGAATTTTAATCCTTTTAAATAACATTTATTATTTTTTTAAAAAAGTTTCCACCAATGATTGCAGCTTTAGTATATAATGAAATTCATTCACTCTTACGACCTATAAAAACAGTACTTGAAGCTGATGAAACTAACTTAAAAAATCAGCAATTCATGAGAAAGGCATTTAACAGTTAACACATTTTTAGGCTCTTCCGTATAATATCGTTCCCCAGTTTCGCCAAACCAAAGACGTCACCGATTCAAAAAAAATGTCGCCAAATGCTACCCTCGTTATTATTGTGTTAGAACATGCTCGAGAATAGTTTTCCATTGTTGGCTGCATGTTACTGCATTTGGTGACGTCTTTTGTTGTGATAAAACGCAGTCAATGGTATATTTCATAATGCCCACTTTTACTAAGTTTTGAGAAAATTTAATATCAAATTAATTTTCTTCATGAATTTATTTCATAAATTCATAATTTAAGAATTTCCATGTTATATTTTATTTCAGAATACGTGACGACATGATAAAAATAAATGACAGATATTGGCAACAAGGATTGTAACATTTAAAAGAAAGAATTGATGGATTTTTATAATATGGATGGTATTTTGAGACATAAAATTATCTGCGTAAAAGAAATGAATACGTATTAACAATTTATAACAGTTACTAAATTAAGATTTGTAAGCAATTTTTTCCCTGTAGTCACTCCCTCCCCGTCCAGCTTACCTAAAGATGTTGGAGGAAACAAAGCATGACCAGAAACTTCCATAATAATTCTAATTTATTATTATTCAATCACACTGAGTAACCACAAGTTAAACCACACGAGGAAGCCCTAGGAACGATATAAAGAAATCAATTCACCCTGAGTGAACAAGCGCAAGTACATAGATCAAATTAACCTAATCAATCTTAACCTATAAATTCCTAATCCACTAATCTAGTATAGTGGCAAAGCTTCGTTCTTAACTCAAGTTACGTAAATCCCTTAAATCTCACCTTAGTAACGCTGCAACAGATTCACCGCTCCTTCTGCCTTTACAATTACTAAACTCAGACTTTATATACTCTAACTCATCTGCATATCAGGGTTTCTTCTTGAGAGGGATGGCTGTGAATTAAACGAATGCTAGCCCAAAGATTGATTCTCCAAGCGGATTAGTATGAAGATCGCGTAAAAACCCATCGCAGATTATTTCGTTAAGATTTACCATGGATGTTAGGAAGTCAAGCTAAAAAGAGGTTTGCGATAAATAGATGAAATAAAAAACATTCTCATAATTTTTCTTCCTATTGACCAAAAAACAATATTTATAACATATCATAACTTTTGTGGAATAATTTGCATTACTTTCTTAAGAGTAAAAACTTTCCTTTTTAAGAATAGAAGTAATAAATACTTTATCAACGGAATTAATAATAAGCATAAGGAAAAAAATTTGATACAACATATTTATATTGGAAAATAAGAAACTACAGACAAAAAGAAAGGGAAAAAATTAATTTGACGAATAAGAATCATCAATATCCTCCGATGAAATCAAACACGATTTGATAAATTCTGCAAAATCTAGTCTTAAAATCAGATTAAATATTTGCAACGTTATACATAATTCAATGCTTTATAAATATGAACTATAGAAATAGAACCAAAGGGATACAGTAGTTTCTTTACAATTCTGTCAACTGTGTACTTCTAAGCTCCTCAGGGGACTTTCAAATCTGTTAAAAATAAGTATAAGTCACAAAAGATTTATCTTGATCATCTCCTGTACTCTTTCCAAAAATATATTTTATTTTTGTTTTCGAAACCACTAAATGTAAATTATTTTACGTGCAAACAAACCCTAAGGGAATGAGACTCAGATTTGCTTTATTCCCAAAATATTTGCCTTTCAAAACATATTTCTCTTTCGAGAAGCTGAGTAGTATTGTATATTTTCCGAGGTATTTTTAGAAATCGTGGACAAGATAATTAAAATCTCTTGATAGTTCTTTCCCATTTCCTTCTTTTTTTTTTTTTTTTTTCATTATTTTATCATCACTATATCATTTATACATTGAAAACTCAATGAGTTCTTTTTCACACTCTGACATGCACGCGCCATCTCACTGATAGTTATTACTTGATTTAGAATCGATGGAGATCCAATAAGTTTTTCAGTTTTTGATAACAAGTTCTTATGATTTAATTTATGTAAAAAGTATCCTTTAATCCCTAGGGATTTACTAATACAAACATAAGCATTTTAGTAATTTTTTTTTTATATTCACTCCATTAAATACAAGATATTGATTTTAACTGCAGCAGAGATTTTCTCTTAAATCTTATTTTACTTGAGATTCCCGTCATTTGATTAGAAAATGTAATTGAATAGCTGTTTAAAACGACTATTCTGTTTTATGCTCTTGTATGAAAATGCAAAGAAAGTAAAATAAAGAATTAAAATATTTTATTTTAAAATAAGAAATAGTCAAACATTTGGGTAAAGGAGCATTTAAATCTTTTTTTTTTCAATGGGGCTGCATTTTAGTAGCTTAGCCTTTGAAGATACGGCCCCAAACGTGAGAGCCATTTCATAGTGACACCATCTAATGGTGACCTCATTACCGAATTCGGACTCTTGACTCAATTTTTTAATTCAAGCTCTCGTTGGATGCTGAATATTGCCATACTTGCACACTACTTACCAAATTGATACTCAAGGGATCTTTTGCACGCCACATAATCATATGACATGCTTGCCTACAATTTTGGCATCGAAAAAATCTATTGACTTCAAAAAGAGTTGAACCCGCAAACTTGGGCTTATGAAGCGGGGACTCTACCTCTAAAAACGGCACATGATTTAAATTCTTGTGTTTTCAATAGACCATACTGAAGGAAATATGTTTTAAAAAAATTAGACATCTAATGCTATATTTAAAAACGTATATTTATTTTAAATAACTACAAAAAAGTAAATTTCTAAACTCTTTTATTGCAATCAAATGAATACATCATGATTTTTTTTTATAAACAGAAATGAAGATCATACAAAAATCTCTTAATATTAATCTCAAGTAGAAAAAATCAAAATAAATATTCAAGTTATTTATCAATTTAATTTTGCTACGCAAACAATAATATTTTTTTTTCAAAATCAAAATTTTATAAAAAATAATCTGAATATTACTCAAAATGTCACACATAAGTTGTCAAGTAAGTCACCTTTCATCAGAATTTTTTACCAAAAACTAGTTTTCTGTTTTAGAATTTACGCAAGATTGCCGTTATACACGGTTTTTTTTTTTTTTTTTCATTTTCTGAAGGCATTCAACTATGATGCATTAATTACATAAAGATGTAATTAATGCATGTAAATGATAATATTAAGAGAGAAAATTTAGCTCCAATTTAATAAACTTGCTTATACGTTTCAACATAACAGATATCTGAGAGTATTTGAATAAATAAAAAATTATAAACTTAAGTAAAAGCATTATAATTCTAAAAATAGAGAGAGATATTAATAAACACTAAGCAAAGGCATAGATTAGTTCCTAAATTCCCCCGCAATACTGAAACCTATTTAATCAAAGTCGACATTAAAGTATTTTTAAAAATTCGTCAGATATGTTGAAAAATATCCCATGTGAATTTTTTTAAAGCAATCTTGTCAACCTATGAATAAGTAAATTAACAAATTCCTCTTATTCCATCTCTAAAATTTCCAAAAACTTTTATGATGTACAAATTACTTTATGAATCAAAGTTTTGACATCTCATTACAGAAAATTCAGAAAATTATACCAATAAAATATTGAGCATTTTATGTACTGTTCTGATGCCATAAATGAGAGTATTTCTGTACAGAGAAAAAAAATGGGAAAACTTTCCTGATTTTCGCGATTCTCGCTGTAGATGGGTAAAATTAGTATCACTGTGAATGACTTAAACAGAACTAAAATATTGTAGTGTTAATTAATTAAATAAATTAACATTTTCATTTGTAAAAAGTATTTTTTCAATGTGGAATGCAATAATTTGGCATTACTAAATGCATTCGATAATTCTTTAATACGTGAATTAATGTCATAACATGTGGCCACTGATATACAGCACTATTTACCAATCCTCGCAATTTATCTTTAATTTATAATCTGCCCATGTGTTTAATGCTGCTGTTGTCTTGTCCAAGCTGTGAAATCAAATGATGCCGAAGGCGTCCAAAACGGCCCTTGCTATGTCGACGACCTGTGGCGAATAAAGCAGTTGATGATCCGTGGGGCTTAGGTCTATGTTGTGGAATTTAGCAAGTATAGAAATACAATTAAAAATATGATTAGGAGAAAGTTGAATACCAGGACAGTTAGGACAAGCATCATAACTTCTTTAGCCTTCAGGGGATATTTTCGTCCTTTTTAAGCAGGGGTGGGCAGACCTTTCCAAGGTACGTGCTACTTCTCATTTTTTCAAGCTTTTGCAGTCCACCCAGTGGTATAAGTGAGGTGAAATAAGAAAAAAAATCTTCTTTATTTATAAAAAACACTTTTAAAACCCCGCATTCAAAATAAAACGCAAGATACAAACGTAATACGAGGGATATTTTTTAAGTAAGGTTCATTGGCGCGTATAGTTTCCTAGTTCACGCGTACGCCACAATGAATCTCTGCATCACTGACCAGCATTCTTTGCGAACACATTCGTGCCATTTCCAGCTCTGCAGCAGTCGTGTAAACTTCGCTGTGCGTTTTTAAAATGTTTAAGGTGATTGAATCGCCCGTCAAGTGTGAGATTCAATCTATTATCAGTTTTATGACTCCGAGAAACATGTCCGCTGCAGACATTCATTGCCAGGTAAAAGAAGTTTATAGCACTGAAGCAATGTGTGATAGCAAAGTTCAAAAATGTGTCTGGAAGTTTAAAGATGGGCGAACAAACGTCCATGACAAAGAACGCTCAGGCCGGCCCTCTGTAATCACTGATGATTTGATGAAAACAGTTGAAACAAAAATTCGTGAGAACAGGAGATTCCCGATAACCACTCTTTCATTGGAATTTCCCGACGTTAATCAGTCGGTGGTGTACAAAATTGTGACTGAAGACCTCAACTTTAAGAAATTGTGTTTTCGGTGGGTACCTAGACTACTCACATCGGAACACAAAGAGAAAAGGTTTGCCATTTCATTGAACTTTTTGATTCGTTACGAAGAAGAAGGGGATAACATGTTGAGTCGAATTGTTACTGAAGATGAAACATGAGAATCCCATATCACCCCGGAATCAAAGCAACAGTCGATGGAATGGCGACACACATCCTCTCCCGTCAAAGTCAGAGTCAAGAAAAAAGGTGTGTCAAAAGGTGTTGTGATCCTTCCACGATAATGCAAAGCCTCATACTTCTCGAACGACTCTGGAGTTAATCGAATCTTTTGGCTGGGAGGTTTTGGATTATGCACCAAACAGCCCCGACATTGCTCCGAGCGATTTCCACCTTTTCCTGTACCTCAAACACAGTCTTCGCGGGAAGCGTTTCAGTGACAACGAAGAAGTGAAAGCAGCCTTGACCTCCTGGCCTTCCAACCAGGCGGCAGACTTCTTTGAAGAGAGTTTTCAAAACTTATTTCTAAGGTATAAAAAGGGAATTAATTAACTCTGCAATTATGTAGAAAAATAGGCAAAAGTATGTACAATCCTAAAATAAAGGTTGTTTGAAACAAAATATTGTCGTTATTTTTTTAAAAAACAAATGGACCTTACTTAAAAAACAGCCCTCGTAATATAATAGCCACAAACATAATATCAAATAATACATTTATTATTAAACAATTCAAAATACATAAAAAATTAAACATTTTCATCTATATTTCTCGTAGCTATAGTCAGCAGAACACTTAGTCAGAATACTGTCAGCCAACCTTGAATATTTCGGTATATAATTACTAACTGCTAATCTTCAGGTGGTCACCCTTAAATGTCTTGGTGGTCCACCGGGCGATCGTGATCGACTTAATGCCCTCCTTTGCTTTAAAGGGTCGTGTATGTAATCTGGCTATGATGGTTGAAATTACACGATTACAATTCAGATCTAAAATGAAGTGCTTCTTAACTGGCGGGGGTTGCGTCAGACTTACAATCTGACCGGAACATCTGCTCATGCACCTCAGTGCCCAAGGTAGGAAACTGGGATGGGTACAGTAGGCCTTGGCCTTCTTGGGGTTGCGCCACTGAGTTTAGTTTAGTTTTAATTTTATATAACACGCCCATGGGTTCACTAGTAATTATTAAACTTTTTTTTAACTTAGTACTGTTAAATTAATTATCATCAGTGTTAATATGTATTTCATTTTTTTTTTTTTTTTTTTTTTAAATATTAGGGTGGGGTTGTTTTTTTTTTTTTTTTTTTTTTTTTGTTTTTTTTTAGTAAATTGATAATTTTTTTAAATTATTTTTTTTTACTTTTTGAAATTTTGGTGCTTTTATCCCTAGAGAGGAGCGCCCCTTAGTTTGAGCAACGCTGGCGTATACTATATGGTTCTTAGATACCGCGGTTATTGTGTTCTTTACTTACTACTTGACTCTTCAAACTCATAAGTTTCCTGACCCCTGCTTTAGGTTATTTTTCAATCTAGAACGTTTCTATAATTCATATCTATATACTCAAGTAAATCAAATACAGAAAATTATCGATATATCACGTTATATTTTGATACAGTAGAAGAGCTGAATAGAAACATTTATACTAATAACATCTGATTTGAAAAAAAGAGATCATTGAAAAAAAGAGACAGAAAAATTTGTCAAAAGCTAAAACAGTTTCCTATTGTTTCAAATATATATCAGTAAAAATAGTTTTATACTCAAGAATACGTTATAAAACCCTCCGAGGAATTGTAACGTTAAAAAAAATTACTCTAAAAAAATTCCCTATCTTTGAAATTCAAATATATATTTATTACAAAAACCAAATCAAAATCCCTCAGAATTTAGAATAAATTTTCCATTTAAAATCGTACATTATAAAGTTAAGAAAACAGTTGAAGTGTGCTATCTTGGAGACATACACAGATTTCAAAGAAGTCTAGCTCCAAGACATAAAATGTAAAGCTCAACATAAAAGATGAGAGCAAATATGATAGAGCAGCCCTAGATTGCGACAACAATGTTTATCATAACATGATTATCATCAAAGAAATCAGTTATAACTATAAGATTATTTTCTTTTAAAAATGGATGAGATATCTAAAATATCCTTCGGCTTCAGGGTTTTAAAAATAAGAATTTATTTGCTCAAATGAAACCTTTCTTCTGCATAAAAGAAACAACTTGATAACAAAATTTATAATTTATTAAAATATGAAATGTAACGTATTTTTGTAGAATTTCATTGGAATATTACAGGAAAATGCACATTTTTTTCGCTTAAAACATTTTATTAAATTTACTCTTTGATAAATATCTCAGAACATTAATAACTGTTTTGTTTTAAAACAGAAATTTTATTCGACGCACAAATTAAATTACTAAAACAAAATAATTCATTTTTATCCTTAGTTATGTTTTTAAAACGGTATTAATTTAGAAAACATATAACAGTAGTATAAAAAGATTTGTTCGCTTTAGGTATCCAACTACTTGCGACTTTTTTGTAAAAAAATGGAGATATGAACATTTTTTTGTAGTTTTTATATTTATTTAGTATATTTTAAGAAAAAAAGCTAAAATTAAGAAGAAAAAGGTAAATCATTACTACTAAATTGTGCAAAAATGGATAAAAATACACAAAAATTTGCAAAATCGGGACCCGCTCTGTACAAATAGTAAATGAACAAATTCTCAATTTTTCAGTTCTGATATATTACTTAGCTATTCCTTTTTGAAAAGACCCTCAGGATAACAGGTATTTTAATTTTTACAAAAACTAGAACACTTTATCTTAGTTATTATATGAAACTGCTTAAAAAAAACAGTGATTATATTCACATGAAGAACTGTAAAATTTGTAATAAAACAGTGATTGATAAATCTGAAGGTCAAAATACTTCTACTAATATACAGAACATACCCAAAAAATTTCAGCAAAATATTTTAAAAACTTTTCGAGCAATCCCAGTCCCCGTTTGAGCTTTTCGAAAAAAAACACATTTCGAGTAAAACGCGTTTTAAAGTTATGACATCTGCTTTTATTAAAACACTTATAGTTTTTGTTCTAGTGAATGGAAAATAAAAATCTTGGTACTTTAATAAAGCTAATAAGATGGCCTATAAAATAAAGTAATAAAAAAACATGTGGTTTTAGGGTAGTCAGATACCTTTAAGATTTTTAAAAAATTAAACGTAGAAATCTTAAAGATTTTTTTCAATAATTTATGAGAGAATATATGTTATATAACGATGGTATTTATGATTTAAAACTTAGTTTCTAAAAAATACAAGCTTAACAAATATAAGGAAATATTAAACTTATTTTAGTAAAAACCATGGACAGTGCTAATATATGCTTTTATTGCATTTCTATAATAATTAGAAACAAGAAAGGGATTAATAGATTATTGTAAACACAATATATATTATTAAAAATAAATAAAAGAAAAAGAAACAGGGTGCAGAAACAAACAAAAATACTTTCTACTTAATGTTTAAGATCAATGTGCTTAATCAAAATAAGTGATAGTTTGAGTCTGTTCTATCGAATGATATTACAATGTTCAACATTGTTTTTAATAACCAATATTCTTAAAGTAACGGAATATTTACGTAGCAAGTAGTATATATATTTATGCTTATACATATATACAACCTCTGACAATAAAATTCGGTGAATGAAGTCAAAACGGCCAATCTGACAACACTGGAGAAACAAAACGCTTCACATGCGTAGTGGCAGGTGTTGACCATCTGCCCCCACCCCGTTGTGTAGTTGAGCGTCGTTTGTGTTTCATGTAAGACTTGTTTTACAAAGTGCTTGTTTAGTGAGTTGGTTCTTAACTTAGAACAAAAAAATGAAAGAACAAAAGATCAATTTAAAGTTTTAAGCTTGGCAAGACACCGAAAGAGACTTATGCGATGCTGGTACATGTATATGAAAATCAAGCACTGTCCATGAAGTGAGTGTATAAGTGATTGGCCCGTTTCGAGAAGGCCGGGAAAGTGCTTCTGACAACATCCGATGAGAAGAACCAGCATCCTCCGTCAGTGACGAAAACATTGAGAAAGTGAGTAGATTAATCTCGAAAGATCATCGACTAACTGTGCGCATGATAGCTGGATGATGAATGCTGCAAGGTACATTGAAATGTTGACTCGTTTCATGAAGCATCTACGCAGGGTACGACCCAATACGCACAACAAGGTTCGTGGGTTTTTTTGTTCACGACAATGCTCGCCCTCACACAGCGAATATCGTCAAACAGTTCC
>BMAV01025098.1:213005-233823 GCA_019973955.1 Trichonephila inaurata madagascariensis | reverse complement strand
ATTATTCCTTCTTTTAATTAATGTCAACTTGTAGTACCCCAATGAACAACTGATAATGAGAGAGATAGAGAACCTTGCAATAGTTTTATTGTGTACGATCTTTCTTTTTTCTAATGTTCTTCATGTTAGCAACTAAGCCTTTACAGACATGGCAATTCCCCAAATGTGAGAGCCATTTCATGGTGGCGCCATCTAGTAAAGGCTTTCGCTACCGAATCTGGATGCTTAAATTAATTTATTTTAAGATCTCGCATCGGATGCTAAATATTGCCGTGTTTTAATTTTGCCGAGTGCACCAGATCCAAATTGATACACAAGAGATATTTTACATGCAATAAATATATCACATCTGAGCCTGCTAGCCAAAAAATCTATCGACTCTAGCCGGGATCGAACCCGCAACCTTGGGCTTACGTAGTGGGAACGCAACCTCTAAGCCACCGAGTCAACATCGATCTTTCCTCTTCATAAACTTCAGTTCTACTTCCTCCCATCTTGGTATAAATCGGAATCGGAGTCACAGAAAAGTATCAAAATAAACTTTTTTTTTCTATTTTTGAAACATTATGTATATTTAAGGATACTAACAACTATTAAATAGTATGCCAATGTCATTTACTGTGCAAACAACTTGGGATTTCTTTTCAATTTTGGTGTGCTTAAATTGATACATTGAACCAAAATCGCTCTAATGCATAATCCATGTATTTTTCCCTTGAGGATCAGATTAAATAAAATTTTATCATTTTATTACTCACACCCACTTGCCTATTTTGCTTAAACCTTTCAAAATATCAGGGTGGTCTTATTGGAACTTTTAAGTGGCTAATTAAACATCTCCAGAGCAAAGATCCCGCCTATTCTATTAGTAAACAATTACACGGAATTTCACTTTCAGACAAACTGAAAATGGAATTAGAATTTCCATAAAATGATCCATTGAAATGTAAACATAAAACGAAACTTAATCTACTCTGTTCTTTGTCTTTAGTGTTTAAAACGAATTTGTGATCCACAAAGTATTTTAAGCAAATGGTAACAATACACTGGGAACGTTGAAGTAAAGCATTTGCAATTTAATTACCCACATCTGTTTCAATTAATCTAATTTAATTCTGAATAAGAATCGTGATCGAAAGTGTATTCTATCGTTTCAAAGAATCTTTTATTTTCCAAGAAGTTTACTTAACAAGCAATATCAATAGTATAATCGGATGTCGGAGATCGAAACACGAACATTCATTAAATGAAATGAATTCAAGAGAATTAAGTTGCCTGAATACTTTCGAACGTTCTAGATAAGGAGATGAGACAGGTAACAAATGTTTGGTTATGAATTATGTTAGAATGCATCCATAGAGGAAGATATCTGGATCACGAAGGGCTTTGTTTGAAGATGTTGTTTAAATTCTTTGAGAAATTACAAATTTAATGTTTGTTCACCTAAATCTTCCCTCTGTTCAATAAGTTATCATCTCGCTGTACTTCATTTACTCTTCTGTTTATTTTTCTATCTTAAGCTTCCATATCCCCTATCAAATTCTTTAATTACTTCAGATAGCAATTATCAAATATATAGGTATCTATACCAATAAGTTATTCTTATATTGATACCATCACATTTCTCTAAGCCAGTGGTTCTCAACCACTGTCCCAATGCACTTTCATGTGCCGCCAAATTCTTGAAATGTGCCATCAATTTTTTTTTAAAACTATTAATTATACTCAGAGAAAAAAACTAAAAAAATCCGCAACCGAATCATTTGGCCGTTTTATAGAAATAAACTATTCATAAAATTATTTATTAACCATTTAATAACTCTAGAGGAGACAGTTATTCATTACTTCCCAAACTTAAATGTAAAAAAAAAAAATTGATATGGTTCGTAATAATCCCTTTGTGATAATGGATACTTCTGTATATGAATTAACTTTAAATGCAAAAAAAAGAATTAATTTCGATCTGTAATAGTCGAAATTTAATTTCAAAACATTCGGAAGAGCCTATTAATCCTCCATCCAACATTTATCGAATTGGCCATCTATCGGCGACAGCACCAGCATGAGTATTCTACATCTTTTTCCTTAGCTTTCAGATCGGCACCCTATCCATCTACAGTGGATCCCTTCTCTATAGGCCTGCCCGGGAACGAAGCAGCGGGTGACCTTGCGAAGGTGGCAACCAGCAAACCTGTGGATCCGGAAGAACACATGGTCCGTTTGTCGACTGAATTCTACTCCAGGGCTAAAGAATTAATATGTAGAATCTAGGTAGTCCCTCCTGTACATCCATGGTACTTTCAAAGACACCCTGGATCCGCCATATCGTTCAAGGGCTCCAGATCATATCCTATGGCCTTCTCGCGATTTTCCACTGGTCACCTGAGGTGCATGAATTTTGAAGGTGGCAAAAGAAGCTTCCCAATTTGCACCAAATGTAACATCAGTCCTTTTTCTCCTCAGCACATTTTGCAATATCTGGGGGTTTCCTGTGAGGAGGCTGTTGCTTCCCCCCTGCTGTTCTTAGACTTTGTACAGATTTATGGGCTCATGGATCTAATCTAGTTTCACTAGACCACACAGATGGAGATTAGTCCCACTACCAGAGCCAATTAATTCATTTTGGAATAAAATTGGTGGCGGTTATTCCATAATAGCCAAAAAACAGATTTAAAAATATTGTTACAATTTTCTACATCTTATTTGAGTGTATTTGGATTTTCAGCATTAATAAATATAAAAATGGAAAGAGATAGAAACTTTTAAAAGTTGATAACAAAATTAGAATGGTATTATCCTTTTTACGAACAAATATAAACAAAATTATCAAAAATCATCAAGCTCATAATTCGCATTGAATGTATTCCTATAATTAATTTGTAATTAACTGCTCAATAAACATTTCGTCGTCTTTGTCGTCTCTATTATTTTATTTAACATTGAAAATTATTATCATAAACTATTTTGCATAGTGTATTATAGATATGTAAAATTATTTTAATACTTATTATATTGTATAAGTGTGCAGCCACAAATTTTGAAATTATTAAAGTGTCTCAACAATAAAAGGTTGAAAATCACTACTCTAATCCCTATCAGCTAGTGGAAGCAATTGATTCTGAAAAGTATATCTTAAAGGTATTACTGAAGTAAAACAACATTAAAAATGAATATAATTTCAAGTGTGAATATGTGGATGTGTTTCTTAAAGAAATAAGATTAAATATAAAATTATAAGAGCTTAAACTATTTGTTAAATAATGAAAATTCTTGTTGATAGAGCTTTTAATGTAAAATTAATACTCGAATTTAACATATTTAAATAAAAAATCATTATAATTGCCTATATATATATTTACAATATTAAACTGTTCCACTAAAATCTTGTTTTTTGAAATATTTTTGAAATATGTAAGTGATTTTAAATAAATTAAGTAATGAAGGAAGACAGAAAACCAAGTAACATAAATTTCAAAATATACGTAACCAGGAGTAATATTTCAGCAGATAGAAGTATAACAGAAGTAAAAATATTTTTTCTGTATAATGTATATTAAATTTAAATATTATTTAAGGGTAACTGTAAAAGATGCTTATCACATTATATAAAAAAGTAAATTCGCTTCATTTGCACATTTTTTGTAGATTTCTCGTTAGCTCACAGATACCCTTAATTCCAGCATATAACGCGTACTTTTAGCACACAAAAAATTATCGAAACTTATGAGTACGCATTATATGCAGGGTATAAAAATGAGAGCTTTAAAAATAAAAAATTAAAAAAAGATGAGCCTTGAAAAAACTACACTTCTACATATATCAAAATACAGTTTATTGAAAAAAAATGAAACTCCTGATGAACTTAAGGTATCCGACTACCCTAAAATCATGATTTTTTTAAAAAAGACAATTTTTTTATGATTTTATTTTATAGGCTATCTTATTAGTTTTATAAAAATATCAAGTTTTTTTATTTTCCGTTCTCTAGAACAAAAACTGCAAGTGTTTTTTAAGGAGATGCCATAACTTTACATAAGATGTCAAACATTAAATGCGTTTTACTCGAAATGCGTTTTTTTTTCGAAAAGCTCAAACGGGGACAGCTATTGCTGAAAAAGTTTTGAAAATAATTTGCTGAATGTTTTTGTTTATGTTCTGTATAACAGTTAAAGTGTTTTAATCTCATCAGATTTATTTTAATCACTGTTTTATTTAAAAAATTACAGTTCTTTATGTGAATATAATCACTGTTTTTTTTTAAGCAATTTCATGTAATCACTAAGATAAAGTGCTCTAGTTTTTGTAAAAATTAAAATATCTCTTATCCGGGAGGTCATTTCAAAAAGGAATTGCAAAGTAATACATCAAAATTGAAAAATTGAGAATTTGTTCATTTACTATTTGTACAGAGTGGGCCCTGCTTTTGTAATTTTTTGTCAATTTTTACCCATTTTTTCCGATTTTAGTAGGAATAATTTATTTATCTCCTCTTAATTTTAGACTTTTTTTCTGAAAATGTAAATAAATAAATTGAAAAACCACAAAAAAATCTCCATGTCTTCTTTTTTAAAAAAAAAATTGTCTCAAGTAGACGGATATTTTGAAGGGTAGTAATTGTAGAAGTACACTATTTTTCGAATGCTTGGAATAATACATCGAATATAAATAACTTCAAAACTTTACAGCATTGCACGCATTTTTAGACACATTGCATACATAAGTATAGGTTAGCGTTATAAGCTAGATTTATATATATATATATATACTGTAATTTCCTTCATATTTACGAATATAAGTTGATCCTTATATAATTGAGTGAATATTAACGTCGCACTGTTCAGCTACACTAGAGCTTTTGGCGACGGACCTCGTAATTTTGAACCCTGGTCAAGTGACGAGGACGACACCTGAGCTGGCATTCCCTCTCCTAACTACCACACCAACGGGAGGCTGTTTTTGAGCTCTCGACAGATTTAACATGAATCGCTGCCCTATATGGTGGGTCTTTAATGGTACTGGGCTCGAACTCATGACATGCCTGTCATGATCCGATACCTTGACCACTGTGCTACCGCAGCCCCAATCAGTGTATAAGACAAGAGTGCGTTTTTTCTTCTAAAATCCAACCATCATTCGAATCTCGTATATAATACAAAGTGAAAAATGATCCCGATCTCATCACTGACACTTCTATCTAGTCTTGTAGCTACTGAAGACTCAGAAAGAGGGATCGATGCTTCCTTATGATAAATATATCTAGGTTCAAAGTCTTTACACAGGTATGGTGTGGAAGTGGGATGCCAGCTCAGGGGTCCTTTGTCAAAGTTCCTTATGTTGACTCACATTACAATTGCTATAAGCAATCTACTTTAATATTTTGTGCCAGTTCAAATATATATCGAAGTATTTGTAAATTCCTTTGTGTTTAGTTGTTAATAATAAAATCGTAAATTCGTCAGCTGTTTAGGCAAGCATTTTTCGATTTTATATTTTTAGGTACTAACATTGTCAGTACTTATCATGAAAATTCAATAGAACGTTAATTTTCTTTCCCCTACAACAGAGGTCTTCAAACTCTTTTTCAACTTATGGAACCCCTAGAACTAGAAAATATTTTCGGGGAACCCTATTGCACACACCCACTATAATAATAAATCTTAAAACAATATTCAAAGTAGATAAATAGATCAATGTAAAGGCATTTAAAAAAAAAGTACTGCATTTTTTATTAAAACTTTTAATCTACTTTTAATATAATTGACACATTAATAATATTGGTTTGTGATCCAAGTGTCACCAACTCATGCATTATGTTTAGTAACTGAGATATATGCTTTCATTTTTCAACACAAACTGCCGAAGTCTAGGGCTATTGAGAATAACTGCAATCACTTTACATATTTTAAGTTTCATTTGTTTCTATACTTTGCTTTGTTGCCACTCACACACACATTAAGAAATATTTTTCATCTATACACATTGTTCTGAATGGCATTAAAATGTTCTTTTATTACACACACACACACATTACAATAAAAGTTTAAAAAGTAGTACAAAATAAAGTTATATAATGTGCAAATAAAATTTTCTGTTTAAATGAATAAGAGGAGCATTAGAAACTTGTGGCTATAGAAACTTCACAGAGAACGTGAATCCATTTTGCATACACATTTATAAGGTTCTTTTCGGTTTTTTTTATTGTAACTTGTGGAGTTCCTGGGTATGCCTCGTGGAACCCCAGGGTTCCGTAAAAGGCGGCTACAATATCGGCGGGATGTGGAAAGCTGTAAATCTGGATGCCAGGTTAAGTGTCAGCCTCATCGAATGACCAGGTTTCAAAATTAACCAAAGGGATAGCCCTCCTGTATCTTCGAAGTAAGACATTAATAATCGATTATTCAGAACTAATTACAATCGAAATCAATTGATGCACCTACAATAAAGACTTCAAGAATTAATAAGAAAGAGGATAAGAGGAAAAGTAAATTATGTTTAACGATAAAAAAAAAAGAATGTAAGCCTAAAAAATCCGGAAGTAAAAGTTACTTCCTTAATGATACGCTTTCCCGGATGCCTGCGATGATTAGATTTTACAAAAATGCCTTTTTCCGCCTAATTGTCCAATATCGCGAAATTGGTGGGACATTTTTTTTAATTACTTTTTTACTTTCCTGACATTCTTTAGGGTATTTTAATGAAAAAAAATAATAATAATTTTTAAATAATAATAATTTTTAAATAATAATAATTTTTAATAAAATAATAATAATTTTTAATAATAATAATGATTTTTTGAATATAAAGTTAAAATATATTTGTGATTGAAATTAAAAATCACCTTGCATGCTATTATTGAATTTTATAATTGCTCCATAAAAATTTTCTCCGAATTTTTTGTCTTTTATGTTCACCTTTTTTTGAGCCACAAATACCTTTTAGTGGTTTTTGGTGTACTGACAAAAAAAAGAACGAAGTATCCGAAATGCAGAGTGAGTTTTAATGTAAAAGAAATCGTGAAACCGACGGGTTTCAGTTTTATTCGTACATTTATTTGAAAGTTACTTTCGTACCTGTATAGCTTTCTTTCTGCGTTACTATCCTTTCTCCGTTGCTGCGTTCCCGTATATATTCCTTTCTATTGTTAAATAATTTTATTGAGCTTTAAATACAATTGCGCAAAAAAATTCCAGAAAATAATATGTATTTAGAAGCCTAGTGGCTCAGGGGTTAGTTGAAAGGCTTAGTCAACCTTTACCAGTCCGGAGTTTGAACCTCGGACTTGTGGTGTGGAAGCGCGATGCGCTAACCCCTGAGCCACTGGGCTTCTAAATACATATTATATTCTGGAATTTTTGCTTCCACACCACAAGTCCGAGGTTCAAACTCCGGACTGGGAAAGGTTGACTAAGCCTTTCAACTTTTCAATGAATCGATAAATGAGTACCAAGATTGCTTGTGGACTTAACACTGGGGGTTTCACGTCAGACTGACCACCTCACCGAAACATCTGTTCACGCACCTCAAGTCCCAGGGTCTCGTATACTGAGTTGGGCACAGTAGATCTTGGCCCTCATGGCTGTCTCATCACTATTTAGTTACGGTGTCCGACTACGTTCGGAACCATGATTTTGCAAAAGCGTATAAATGGATAATATTTATGATATTTAGTGTCACTTCGATTAGAAAACACACATAAAGTTGTTTTAAGAATAGTATTACAATAAAAAAATTATTTAAGTACACTATTTTGACAAAAAATGAACATAGAATGATCCATTTTCAAAATATTCTCCTTTTGTGAAAAATGCTTCTATTATACAATAATATTTTGCCTGTATATAGATCAAACCTCTGTATAGAGGCTCAACTAGAGAATTTTTGAAATATATAACTTAGAAGTAGGTTTATCCATGTTTTACAACAGAGGGGAGAAATTTTAAGAAAAAAACACCGATAATTATTTCAATGGGTTGTAACGCTGAAATTATTGTGAATTTTTCAAAAGTCATATCTGAGCCTCTGTACAAAAGTCTGAGCTATATACAGACAAAATATTATTATAATAGAAGCATTTTTCACAAAAAAAGAACATTTTGAAAAAAAAAGATCATTCTAAGTTAATTTTTTTGCCGAAATATTGTATTTAAATAATTTTTTTTTATCACAATGTCCTTAAAACAATTTTATACATGTTTTCTAATCTAAGTGACACTAAATATCATGAAAATTATCCATTTATACACTTTTTTAAAATCACGGTTCCGAACGTAGTCGGATACCTTAATATACATTTAACGTTTTTAAAATAAATAACTAAGTTTTCTGTTTTTATGCAAATGATATTTGCTTATTTTATATATACATATATAAAAGTAATCTTAGCTACTTAACAGACTATTGTTTTTAGCAATATTTGAACTTCTCATTTGATCCTTTTCAGAATAAAAAGTAGCAGTTAAAATCGGTTTTAACATGCATTAATTTTTTTAGAAGTCGTTTGATAGTTTTATAATATATTTATAATATTTTCGTTTGAATAAATTTTTATTATTACTGTCTAAATCAGATGTCAGCAACCTACGACACATGGCACATTTCTCAGTGGCACTCTACACAACTCTACAAATGTGTCGATTTTTTAGTGGATGGAAGTGCTTGTTGAACTTATTGAAGTGTTTGGAGCTTGTTGAACTTATTGAAGTGTTCGGAGCTTGTTGAACTAACACCTCTGAATTATAGATAACTGCTAAATATAATTAATTAATCTGAATTGTCATTAGAATTACAATTAATCTGGAAGATAACTCTAACGATGAATCGATAGCAATTTTAAATCCCTGAATGTCATTGCTGGAGAGATTTGTTTGAAAATTGTATGCTCTATGTTTTTTCTATATATATATATATATATATACTTTTGGTTCTACATAATATGCAAACAAATCTTTTCTCATATGAACAATGTTTTGAGTACGTAAGGAAGTTGTTTAGCGATTGAGTGTTCAGAATTGTGTCAAATTGAAAGTCACGAATTACACTCCTGAAATTGCGATATAAAGCAGAGCGGCACAGGGACAAGTTTCACAGAAGAAAATTATTTTCATTAATATATTAAAGGAATCCTTATATTTTACGTTGCTTATTTCTTTGTACGTTTGTTTATTTATTTTAATAAATATGTTTAAAAGATACATAATACATAATAAATGCACAGTTCTAATTTTTTAATCATTTTAAAGGAATAGTTCTATTTTATAAGTCAGTGCTTCCAAGCCTTTATATCATCCCGAAACGGTCGAGGTTTGATAAGTTTACCGCGACCCGCTGTGTCAGAGAAATGTTGATTTAATAATATTAATTTAAATGCATTTAAACGTGCTATCTGAATAAAATACAGCTACACCCAAAAATGAATGTAAAGTAATTTAACAAAGAATATAAAATGATTTTCATAAAAAGTCGCACAAATCAAAGAGAAATGCACCACAGCAAATAAAATAGGAATAATTTAATGTTTCTTGTGTGGCTCGGTGCTAATTGATCCACGAGCTGGTACCAGTGTGTTGCCCTGGGATTGGAGACCACTGTTTCAGGCTCTTTATATTTATATTAATCTACATACTAGGTTGCGGGTTCGACCCCGGCCTAAGTCAATGGTATTTTAAAATTGCAGAAAATCGACAGTGGCCATGTCGTACGATTATACGGCATGTAAAAGATCCTTAGATCCTTAGATCCTCTATTTTCCTTGGGTGCTCTCGGCAAAATTAAATCCTAGTACAAGTTCTCATAGTCAGATCTCAGGTGCCTCCTTCTACAGAAGAAACTGGGCGTCAAAATTACCTGCGGCGATTGGTATCCACCTATAGGGTGCCGCCCTAAAAAAGATACCTGCTTCCGGGGAATGTATTAGGACTGCAATGGAAAAACACCAATCCGCAGCTCATTAGAAATAAAAAATATTTATATTAAAAAATATCTTTAAATCATTTATAATTAACATACAATATAATTCTAAATCTGTATTTTTTTATTTCGTTTCCCTAACTATGCATGAATTGCTGCAGGAATCAAATTGTTTCGAATATTTCATACACTATGGGTCACCCTGAATCGTATTGACATATATATAGAATGGTTTGGCACAGCATAGTTATAAGTTTGACCCAAGCCGTTGTCTAAATGATTATTGGGTATATATCGATTATAAGGACCATGAAATCAAATAGGAGAAAAAACGCCAAATTGATCCTGTTCTGAAAAACTGAATCATTTCCAGTTTCTCTTCCGATTTGGCGGTCTGGATCATCTGTTAAGTATTAAAAATTTTCAGATGCAAACTTTAATGAAAACATCATTATAAGAACTTTCTATTAAGGTATCCGCGACTACGTTCGGAACCGTGATTTTAAAAAAGCGCATAAATGGCTAATTTTCATGATATTTAGTGTCACTTCGATTAGAACACATGTATACAATGGTTTTTAAGGACATTTTGGCCAAAAAAAGTATTTAAATACAATATTTTGGCAAAAAATTAACTTAAAATAATTTTCTTTTCAAAATGTTCACCTTTTGTGAAAAATGCTTCTATTATAATAATATTTTGCCTGTATATAGCTCAGACCTCTGTACAGAGGCTCAACTAGAATTTTTGAAATATATAACTTAGAAGTGGGTTTATCCATATTTTACGACAACAGAGGGGAGCAGTTTTAAGAAAAAAACGCCGATCACTATTTTAATTGGTTGTAACTCTGAAAATAATGTGAATTTTTCAAAACTCATAGTTGAGCCTCTGTAAAGAGGTCCGAGCTATAAACAGGCAAAATATTATTATAATAGAAGCATTTTTCACAAAAGGAGAACATTTTGAAAAAAGATTATTCTAAGTTAATTTTTTGCCAAAATATTGTATTTAAATAATTTTTTTGTCAACATGTCCTTAAAACAATTGTATACATGTATTCTAATCTAAGTGACACTAAATATGAAAATTATCCTTTTATGCGCTTTTGCAAAATCACGGTTCCGAACGTAGTCGGATACATTAAAATATTTTCAAAATACTAAAAACAGCAAATTAAATTAATCGTTATCCTTTTTAGAAGACTTCTAAGAACTTCATTAAAGTTCTCGCGCCATTTGTTATTTTTATGATAGTAAAGATAGAAGGGTTTTATATACTTTCATTTCCTTTTTTTTTATTATAAGCAGGAATTATCTTTTTTGAGCCACTTCTTTAGCAAAAAGAAATTCATTACAAAGATAAGAAAGTTTATTCAACGGTGCCCTCATTGATTCAAAGGTTATAAATTCCAAAAGTGTCCTCACACAGACATGCATTAATTACCTTTCTATGTTCGATGAATTAAAAGTGAAGTCAGATGATTCAGAGGTCTTGTATTTTCTCGAGGATTTCTTTAAAGTAATTAAAAAAGGAATTTAGTTGAGACATTCTCACCAATAAACTATCAAATTGATAACATCCATTTCATAGAGAACACGAAAATAGGCAACAATAGATCGCACTTATTACCGTCAAGAATTGAAGTCATCAAAACAAATTGCATTCTTTTCTGGACTTTATAATTTAATTAGCTAGACTATATAAAAGCTCAAAAAGCGTGAGGACTAAAAAATGGAGTAAACTGATTATTATTTTTTATTTTATTTTAAGCAATACTGTACAAACTTTCAGCTTTAGATATAAAGCAAAAGTGAGTTTCAGTTTGAAGTAAGATAAAGACAACAAAAAAGAATAAGTAAAAAATGTATAGTGTTACGAATTTTGTGTAAATAGTGTAAATAATTTGTATCTGAGTGTTTAATGCATTTATATTACTCTATGTTATGTTTATTTCATGTTAAAATTGTATCATTCACAAGCAATGCCGCCCCTTACGTTATAATGGCGATCCAATGAGAACTTGGCGAAATCTTGGCGGTAGAGCCAAGTTGGCATCATTTTTGGCGTCCATTTTGGCGTCATTGGCGACCATGTTGGCGAGTTCGGAACCCTCGGGAATCTTCTAGAAAGTAGTAGCTTTCTCCACTAGTGTCACGTTCAATGACACGAGCAGTTATATTTCTGGAAGTTTCTGTCGCGCCTATAACAAGATGCTCGCCGGTACGGCGAGGAGTCTGGATTAAACTAGCGGGTAGTGAGGATTGTTTTGACTAGCGATTAGCTTGGCTGTGCTTGTGAATAATCTTTACTTACGTGTATTTTTAAAAACTGTTTATTGTGTTTGATTGCTGTTGAAGGTGTGAGGACCTTCGGATATTTACTCTGCGAATATTGTTGCTGAATCCTGTATTTAAAGGATTGGATTTTTGTTAATAAATTCGCATCGCTCTCTAAGAACTGTTTATTTTCTTTGTGATTGTTTTGCATAAAATCCACGAACCCTCGAAGCGACGTAACAATATTATTGTTAATACCATCTGATCGACTGTGTCAGATTGAGGGCCAAGAAATCCATCGAGGCAAGGGGCTAGTTTTACACCTGTCATTAACCTCAGCTTGGAGCACTATATAGGTGGCAGTACTTTTTGGCTTGGTTACTCCACGCCTAAATTTGGGTTGAACACCCTCGAGAAGAACATTAGCGTCACTAGCCACTATAACTTCTGGGAAGCTTGATGATGTTGTGATTAAATTAATTCAAGAACTCGTGACGAATCCTATTCACGTCTTTCTACTAATCCTTTTTTTGGGGGGAGGATAATTATGAAACTGTTGTTTGAGTTTAAAACCACCTTCATTAGAGAGAACTTTATTGTATGCTAAGTGCAATTAAAACCCTCGCAATGTGAGTGTTAGAGTTAGTCGTTAGGCAGCTATTATAGCGAGATTTGCGAAGTAACTTTCAGAAGCCTTGTTGAACTTGATAAGAAACTTTAGTCTGGAATGCCTCGTAAACTCGGGGAAACCTGGTGTGTGTTGTTTCATCGGTTCACACTCAGTTGAATGCTTAATTTTTTGTTTTAGGAATTTAAGGTAGCAGCTTAATTTGACTGCTCTCTCTCTGTTTTTACTCTTGCCTGATAATAAATTGATTGAACCAAATAAACTTAGTAATTTTCAGAACAATATCTGTTCATTCGAATTCCAAACTTCACCTGCAACCTTAGGGTTGCTACAAACAGTAAAATTACGTTCAGTCCAAGTACAGTAGCGGTTGACCTTTGTTTTCGAAAATCTGTGTTTTGATATTAAATGGAAAAATTACACTGAATATGTAAAGATTGATTTCATTACTTTATATATAGTATAAATTATATTTTTTACATATTATAATTATCACAAAAAAAACAAATCATTATAACAGAAAACTCATATTTTAAAACTGCGTTTATTCAGAAAAGCTATAATACAGCTCACATAAAGATATGGAACTTTTCAACATTCAGCTAATATTATTTTGAAGAATTCTTAAACAACAAACTTTAATATGAAGTTCAGGATCTCTGAGTTAAGAGGTTTTTGCATTCCTTGTGCACTTTGGCAAAAATACTTCTACTTTTTTTTTTCAAATTTTTTTACTCTCCTTTCATTCTTCTTAACAATTTAGTTCAACTTATAAGACAGAATATCATATTTTCCTTTTGACTTCCACAAATAATTTCATAAATATTTGAATAAGATTCCAGTCCAATAAGCATAATCACGGAGATCTACTCAAGTAAATTGGTACATCTAATTTGAGTGATACTAGTGATGTTGTAAAGGAATTCATGAAATGACAAATAGACTCACTTCAAAAATAGAGTATCAAATTTTAACTAGTTTCAATACCTTCAGCACTCGATAAAAGAACGACTTACGTGATCTGGAAAACAAACTCCTTTCAGTTCGAGTGTCAGCGTTCCAGACACTAAAAATAAAATATCAAGAAGTTTCCTTTATTTTCTGGAAAATTTTGAGGTATAAGTTTCAAATGAAAAACCGTTTCTCAAAGTAACATAAAGTTGAATAATACTTTAATGCAGAGTCTGTATCTGCAAAGATAAGTTCCAAACTAATTTTTTTTTCATTCAATTCTTAAGTCAAAAATCAAAGTTACATTGAATCCTTTAGCTTCTTATTTATTTCATGTTAAAATAAAGTATATATATAAATATATATAGAGAGAGAGAGAAAGAGAAAATAGCTTAATTTTTGATTCAGACAAACAAGAACCCTCATCAAATCGATTTTTTAGATATTCAAATACAAATCAAAAATAATTTATTTTCACTAATACGTAAAAGAAAAGAGACACAATTTTATCTTTAATATTATTAAAATACCCCATTGGGATAGTAACATACATTTATTCATTTTCAGAAACATTATTACAGATTACATTCAACATAACAGATTCCTTATTTCCTATAAATCAAAAGTATATGTATAGGGCCGTGGGTAGCCTAGTGTTTAGAGCATCAGACGGAAGGATTGGGTTCGATGCCCGATGCCACCAAATAAGCTCCGAATCCACACGGAGTACGTGTTCATTAAATCAGTGGGTCCGAAAGTCTGTGACGGGCTCTTTAACATGACCTCTGGGTTCTTTGGGGGCCAAGATTAATGGCAACTCTTTTCCAACCAAAACCCAAGAAGCGAAATGTGAAAAATAAATGCAAATAAGATAGCTTTTAAATAACAGAAGCTTCTGTAAGTGATATGGTAATTTGGGGAATGTTATGTGTGAAAGAGATACAAGCGTGAATTGACAACAAATTGTGAAGTTACCTTGAAGATAAACTATAAGGTCAAGGTGCATACCATTGCACGCGCGCCCAGATGCCTCTTCATAAAATTGAATCTAAATTGGTATTAAGGTAGGATTGATTATTTGATATTAGGACTTGTAATATTATTAGAAGTGAGAGTAGGCGGATTAAACAATTAGAGAGGTCTAAGTTACGCGATTCGATTTAACTATTGCTGTGTGTTTGTTCATTATAGATTCTCGCTTAAATAATATTATCTAAATTGTTAGATATTTAAGTTCCTTTCTTAATAAAGTCATATTAAGAATTAAAAATGTCGATTCCTTTTGCAAACTCTACACCTCTAGCTCACGCTGACAATCAAAGATACGGTCACCCGAGGGGGGCGGTATCACAAGTCTTGTGGGTGGTCGCAGTAGAAACCACGGGTGCAAGGCGCTGGAGAATATTTCTCTCCCCTCCAGTTCCAGGCCTAAATTGTGGAGGTGGAGATAGGTGGTGTCATCATCTGTCGTAAAGAAGTCCAACCTGTCTCAGGCTCAGGCAACTTTGATTCCTTCCCTTCGGAAAGGACACGGCAACAATATATGTATAAAATTATAATAATTTCATAAACTAATGTTAAGAGCAAATATATACAATTAACTTTACATATAGTTATCTTTATAAAGTAATCTAAAATTGTCCTTTCTAGATAAATAGTATGTTATCATTAGGGTGTGTGTATCAAATGTATATATCAAGATTAATTGAATTTTCCCTATATTTAAATAACTCATTTGTCAAATTACATAAAATGTAATAATACCGCTCATAGAAGTAATACTTGCAAAATATTTATCATTAGTATATTGTTATATAATATAAAATATTACAAAAATATTTTCTGCAATTTTAGGTGTACATCATAATATTAGTTTATCATTATTTAAGCAAAAATATTTATATCTATAAAAAGCGAGGAAGGCAACTCAAGAGCTATTTTCATCGGACATAATTCTGAGTAACTGTCTAGAGACGAGGACGATGCCTGAGATAGATCCTCCCTCTCCAAATAAATCTTACATTTTTTTTAATTTACTTTTAATCTTCACAGGGTATTTAAATTTTAATCACCACACCTCGTTTTATTTAATTTGGGTTTATTCGACTCTTCACTTTTTAATGCTTCAGATTTTTTTTACATCCTGAAAAAATAATATAAGCCAAAAATTTTATCTCCAATAAAAAAAAACTTCGTACTTTTTGAAAACATATTTGAAACACATTTTCATAACAACTAAATCAATATTTCTTCGTGTATAAAAAGAATTCTACGGAAATGAAACTTCTCGCGCAAAACTATATTTCAAATTCGTTCGATACATATTTATTTTCCAAAGAGATGAATCTTGTATCTTATTTGTGTACCCAAATTCTTTCTTTCCTCCCTATGAATGAGAAAATTACATGCTTCATGTCGTTCTATTCAAAAAAAATTTTTTTTTTCATTCCTAAATCCTCATCAGCCCCACGCTCGTGCAAACCCAATAAGCTCTATTTCTCTCTTTCTAACTCTCTTTCACAGTCTCGTTAGATTGTTATTTCTCGCTTTGTATAAAAATCGATAGTGATTCAATCAGCTTTTCCGTTTCTGATTCCACCCTCTCACGTTTTAGACTTTGTGGATGGGACTATGCAATCCCCGGGAATAGAGACCGTCGCTTTAAGCGTTTGCAATGAATGCTGTTTTCTATTTGTTTTCCTTCTCCAGCAGTTGCAAATACAGATCTCAATTCTTCCCCGGGGATTTGCCTTAAGTAGTTTTTACTTGCATTATTATATGCTTATGTAGTAAATAGTATAAAAGCATTATTAAACTTTCTGATTTTAACCGATTAGATGTTTCCTATTTTCAAAAAAATGAAATACATTTAGTCATAAGAAAAGGAGAACAAAATGTTTGATAAAATATTTTGCCTTGGAATAGTAACAATTACCAAATTCTGCATTTATAATAATTTTAAAGCCATAAGGAAAGCTTTTTGTCGCATAATAAAACTTCATTCAAGAAATTATGTGAAACCAAATAGGTTTCTTAATGAAGTATAATGTCTATTCATTATAAGTTATAGTAAATACTTTATATTTCAAAGAGGACATTACATTTTTTATTACCTTATTTTACAATTACAAACTTAAAATTCATTTTCCTTGTATGTGTAATAATAAAATAAAAATATTTTTAATCAAAGTTCAACAGTAGTTTAGTTCAAGCGCTTTCGGAATTAAAATTCGGAACCCTGGTTGTTGTTTTAGGCTCCTAGTTGATCTTAATAATTTAAGTAAAAGAATTTGGAGAAATTTTCTGAAATTAAGAATTCGAGAGCATAGAGATTAATTTTTTGTTCTATTTTTTTGAATGCATGCGTGATATTTATCATGTTAGGAGCAGGTAGTACCTTTAAACTAAATTGAATATAAAAGTTTTCAATATCTCTCTTTGTACTTTATATTTTGAACAGCTTAAAATGAAATGCTCACTTGTTTTCAGTACTCTACAAACCGAGCAAAGCGGGGAGTCTATTTGTTTCAAGATGAAATACAAATAATATAATAGCAATTTGTATCTCAAATGAAATTATTTTTTCCTCCCCCATCGCATTTATGCATTCCATTTTTAAATGTAATATATGGTTTAAATTCATATATTTCTCATGCTCTCTGACCATTCTTTTTAAGTTGGTTTTTTTTATGTGTTGCCTACCGAAATATGATATAATGTCTGAATCTGAAGGAGTGTTTTTAAGTGTGTCTACTTCCTTTTTTAATTGTACAGGGTGATTATTATTAAACTTCCCTCTAAGCAACATTTGATACTTAAAACGAGAAAAATGCAATCAAATTTGATATATGAATTATACAAAAAAATGCTCTCAATTAATTGCAAAAAAAATTAGTTAAGATATGTAAGCTAAGTGGCCCTTTGCATGGAAAAATAATACTGGAAACAAGTTTAGTAATGGAAATGACCCTTATGGAAAGTTTAACTTGAATAACTCAGAACAAGTTTTAAGACAATAATGTAAAATTGAGAAAAGCATAGTATGTGTCTACTGGATCTAAAAAAATAATAAAATCCTTAAAGTAGCATACGTACATGGAAGAGAAAGCATTTAAAAAATAGATATGGGTATAAAACATTTGCAGAAACACTTACGCTTCATTATGATGGTTCTAACTGTCACAATGACAATGCAGGTAGCTAAAAATACGTTACTAATAAAGCCCTTCTATACATAGAACAAAACAAGGGGAATGCTTCTGTTGCGATTTGTGAATTTTGCCCCTAAAAAATTTGTGACGGGCTCACGCGTCTTTTCTGTAACATAACCTCTGGGTTCTTTGACGGCCAAGATTAATGGCAAATCGTTTCCAACCAAACTCCAAGAAGTGAAATACGATTATGAAACGCAAATAAGATAGCTTTTAAAAGAACAGAAGTTTCAGTAAGCAGTATGGTAATTTAGGGAAAGTTATGTTTGGAAGAGATACGAGTGTGAATTGACGGCCTATCGTAAAGTTACCAAGATATCGAGTCATTGTTACAAGGTGCATACCATTGCACGCGCGTCCAGGTGTTTCTGTACCGTGATAGAATCTTAGTTTGGGATTAATGTAGGACTGATTATTTGATATTAGAACTTGTAATATTATCAGAATTAAGAGTAGTCGGATAATATAATTATTTAGATAAAGTGGTCTAAATTATGCGATTCGGTTTAACTATCGCTGTGTGTTTGGTTCATTAGATTCTCACTTATATAAATTTATCTAAATTATTAGAAGTTAAAGTGTTATATTCTTAATAAAGTCATATTAAGAATTTTAAAATGTCTATCCATTTTGAGAATCCCACACCTCTAATTCACTCTGACAATCAAAGATATGGTCACCATAGAGCGACCATATCACAAATTTACAACATGGACCTATGAGCTGAAGATAACGATAGCTTAATTTGAAAAATCGGGAAACTAGACGTTTATCTGGAAAAGTCTATAAAACCCGCCCCACCATTGGTTGTTGAAGATATCAAGACAACTGTTGCCACTTAGTCACGGATATTTGGCTCTGAAAATAGTACGATAGTATATCTAGAGATATAGATGTTCCTTTATTGCATAATCCAGAAAATGCTCCGAAACACAAAGCATTTCTTCCCTCGAAAGAGCAACTACACTCAACACATACATAATACAGACAAGCTACAATGGTTCAGAACACCTTTTCGTTTTCTGAACAAAATGGTTGTAGTTCTGTCAAAGTCAGGTAACACATTCTGTAGAATAGCTAGACTCATTACAATCTAAATGGAATTGTCAACAAACAGAATTGGAGTACGAAACATCCCAGATGCATTGCGAAAAACTCCACTACATTCTCCAAAGTTGACTGTCCAGTGTAGACGTTTGTTGTGCCTAACAACAGCCAAGGTAGTACTTTACATTAATCATTTTCACCGAAGATGGTGCCCCATATGTCTCACGCTCCTTTAGCTCCATCAGCAGTTGGAGCAGTGGTTTTGTTCCATTACTTCATGGATGAACATATTATTATGCGCTCTTGTAGTTATTATGCGGCTACCATGTTCAGCATATCTGACTTAAGTGATTTATGGTTATAAGGCCACTTAAAGGATCTGGTTAATCGTAGAAATATTGCAAAATTAGCTGATTTGAAGAACTTCACTTCGCTTAATATGCAAAACAATACACCAGACTAGTTGCGGTCTGCTTTTGAACGCGTCGTCATTCTGAAAGTTTATAGATAACAAATAACGGTCACATTTCACAAGATACAGTACATAAACTTGAACGTGTTTAGCTGCTCCACTAGTAACATTTGATAATGATCTGTAACTGTTATTATACAGGCTAAACTTCTTTTTTTTATTGAACACAATTTTGTTATTAAATTCCCTACTTCTATTTTGTGTGGTTCGATGACATGATAATCAAAAATTAGTCAACACAAGTACATATTGATTATGCATTTTGCATGAGTCACTTCCTGTATTAAATTTACCTTTTCTTATGCAAAGCGCCACCTAGTAGGAAGTTTTTTAACAACTAATATTTTTAAATAAAGCTATGAATGCTTCTGATATGTAGTCCATATATCAAATTTGGTAGCAATTTGATCACCCGTTTTAGTTGCAGGATGCTGTTTATAAAACCACATGTATATTACATTTACTGATTTGTTTCTTATATATTCTAGTCTCAGAGAAGCAATGCAAGATCTTCGGATAAAACTCTTCGTAATATAGAATTTCCTTTAAATAATGAGAAAGACGTCTAGCATTTGTACCTTACTTTCTGAGCTTCCACACCACGGTTCAGCAAATAGCGATTTTTTTATGTAGCAAGACTCTTTATAATGAAATCATGATTTCAAGCCATTACAGCATTTATGTATTGAAAATTATTTCTTTGACAAATTGAGTAAAAATTGCTTGAAAAAAATAAAGATTTCTACAAAATTTTAAATTATTTCTACAATATTTAAATGACCTTTATAAAAATCCCATAAAGGCTCAAATTAAAGTTATATATTTGGCACACCGGGACAAAAATAATTCAGATGAACAATAAATCACAAGCTTTAAGATTTATAAAACTATGTGTTATAAAAATTAACCCCGGAGGATTTTTTATGTCGGTAAATATTTCTTCTTGTATTTACTAGAATAAGCGTTACTGGCTGAGGTAATAAATATAGAAAGACGTACTCACTTAAAAATGTCTAGACACATAACTTTTATTTTATAAAAAGAATATATATTGGATGGAAACTGCATTAAAAGTTTTTAAACAATTTTTTTGTTATTCTTTCCAGCCCATAAATTCGCAAATTCGCTGTTAAATACAGGCTTTTATAGGTACATGACGAAGTAGCATAAAAATTCGTTCTTTCTAAGTATTCATATCACTCTGATATTGGTGTGTGTGTGTGTGTGTGTGTGTGTATGTGTTTGTTTATTTGTTGAGAGGTGTGGTGTGGTGAGATTAGTCTAATAATGTGATGGTGGGAAATAAAAAAATATAATTATCAG
>BMAV01025098.1:185686-204947 GCA_019973955.1 Trichonephila inaurata madagascariensis | reverse complement strand
TGGGGTGAAACCGAGCAAAATCATTCTGTCACCTGTATGGAGCTCGAAGCTATGCCTAATGACAGGCGTAACTTAGCCCTTTGCCATGATGAATTTCGTGGGCCTTGATCTGGCCTTTGCTGATCAGGTGGCATTAGTAACAACAACAACATTACTGTATTTAAACATGCTTGGGAACGGCTGAATATCGTAGCATTTGATGCCGTCATTTAATTTGACG
The DNA here is from genome assembly GCA_019973955.1 of Trichonephila inaurata madagascariensis. Taxonomy (NCBI): domain Eukaryota; kingdom Metazoa; phylum Arthropoda; class Arachnida; order Araneae; family Nephilidae; genus Trichonephila; species Trichonephila inaurata. Next base: position 204,727 of record BMAV01025098.1, on the reverse strand, counting down.
AAAATGGTAAATGGTATAATATATAAGTACTGATTAATTTATATCTTCTGAAAGTTAAACATAATGAATTTGTTTCTGGTATTTACATACTACAATTGGCGTACTTATGCAATTATTCTTTTATTTACCCCAACACACGTATTAAGGTAGTTTGATTTTAATCTTAAACCATAAAGGGAAAATATGTAAAATAAACCTTTTTAGAATAAAAGTCTATTTCAATAAATTGTAGGTTTTACTAAAATAACTATAGAAAAAATAATAATCATAATTTATTTATTCATTTGTTTATCTATGTACATTCCCGATATCAATTTTTATCCTAATAAGAAATCCACTTAATTTTTGTACTTAGTGGGTATTTTAATTCTGAAAACTTTGTTAAATTACATTAGTAACCATAATTATCTTTTCAGTTTTTATCATTTATTTTTACATAGAAGCATTTTAATTTGTGTGTAGATCTGTATAACATTTTTACGACCGTCTATAAATTTAAATTTAACTTAACTTCAATATTCATATTCACTTCACAGTAATGCAAAATTTATTCATTTTTAAAAAATAAATCAAAAAAAATTATTCATGGTGGCATTATAAAACATAAATAATTACTTAATAGATTGTACTATGTGATCAATGATCGAATTTTGTCAATATCAAAAGCACTCGAAACTTCTGGCATGAAGCAATCCTTAATTAACCTTGATCATTTAAATTCAAGCAGTTTGTACCCATTTCCTATTGATACTAATGAATATCGTTACTCACTTGCAACTTAAGAGCTGACGATGATCAATTATCTTTAGAGGTTTATAATTAGCGTTACCCGCAGCCTCGAGCATGATGAAATCCATGACGCATATGCAAATAACAGGTCCGAGCACTAGGTAAACTATTGATTTATCCATCTGAGTCCAACAGCTACAAGTTAATAGTTTGCATTAAAAACACTTCAAAAACAATAAATATAGTTACATTTATGTTAGGAGTCACATTAATTATTTTTATCATTAAAATATAACTATATTTAAATTAGTGATAAAATTAAGGAGTAATTAAAAATTAATAATAATACTAATTATTTTTAAAAAAATAAAGTAATAAGGGAATTTAAGTTTTTAAATTTTAAAAGAAAAAAATAGTGGCTTACATGAAAAATAATTTTGTTTATGATAAAATTTCTAAATAGCTTTGAAATATGAAATTTAGAGTAAAAATAATTATTTGCTATGAATAAGAAAATGTTTGATGTTTTTTGGTTCCTGTGTGTGTATACGATATCTAATCTATAGTACAACAAATAATTAGTATTAAATGCTTAAGAAAAAAAATTATGACAATATATTTATACAGTTAACCATTAATACGGAGTTCGCATCAAAGGTTTAAAAAAATTAAATACATTTTGTTTGTGTATCAAAACGTGCAGCATTAGGCTCAAAAAAGATTAATTAATCACAATGGCTATGAATTCTGATAACAAATTTTATGTATTATGGATAAAGACAACAATACAAAATAAAGAGGGAAAAAGCTAAGCAAAAATGAAAGGGAAAGTAAAATTTTATTGCATAAACAAAAGTATAAATACAAGGGCTATTTTTAAGTAAGGTCCGTTAGCGCGTATAGTTCCCTGGTTCGCGCATACGCCGTAACGAGTTTTTGCGTCATTGATCAGAATCCTTTGTGAACACACTCGAGCCTTTTTCAGCTCTGTAATAGTCGTGTATGCTGCGCAGTGCGTCTTTAAAATGTTTAAGGTATCCGACTACGCTCGGAACCGTGATTTTGCAAAAGCGCATAAATGGATAATGTTCATGATATTTAGTGTCACTTAGATTAGAATAAATGTATGAACTTGTTTTAAGAACATTTTGACAAAAAAAATTATTTAAATAAAATATTTTGCAAAAAATTAACTTAGAACAACCTTTTTTCAAAATGTTCTCCTTTTGTGAAAAATGCTTCTATTATAATAATATTTCGCCTGTGTATTATAGCTCAGACCTCTCTACAGAGGCTCAACTAGAATTTTTGAAATATGTTAGAAGTAGGTTTTTCCATATTTTACTACAACAGAGGGGATCAATTTTAAGAAAAAAGCGCCGATAACTATTTCAATGGGTGGTAACTCTGAAAATAATGTGAATTTTTCAAAAATTCTAGTTGAGCCTCTGAAGAGAGGTCTGAGCTATATACAGCTAAAACATTATTATAATAGAAGCATTTTTACAAAAGGAGAGCATTTTGAAAAAAAGATTATTCTAAGTTAATTTTTTGCCGTAATATTGTATTTAAATAATTTTTTTGTCAAAATGTCCTTAAAATAATTTTATGCATGTATTCTAATCTAACTGACACCAAATATCATAAAAAGTATCCATTTTTGCGCTTTTTTAAAATCACGATTCCGAACGTAGTCGGAACCCCTTAAGGAAAAAAATTATGACAATATATTTATATAGTTAACCATTAATACGGATTTCGCATCAAAGTTTTAAAAAGATTAAATACATTTTGTTTGTGTACCAAAACGTGCAGCATTAGGCTCAAAAAGAATTAATTAATCACAATAGCTATTAATTCTGAAAACAAATTTTATATATTATGGATAAACATAACAATACAAAATAAAGAGGAAAAAAGCTAAGCAAAAAGGAAAGGGAGAGTAAAATTTTACTGTATAAACAAAAGTATAAATACGAGGGCTATTTTTTAAGTAAGGTCCGTTAGCGCGTATAGTTCCCTGGTTCGCGCGTACGCCGTAACGAGTTTTTGCGTCATTGACCAGAATCATTTGTGAACGCACTCGCGCCTTTTCCAGCTCTGTAACAGTCGTGTAGGCTGCACTGTGCGTCTTTAAAATGCAGGTATACGACTACGTTCGGAACCGTGATTTTGCAAAAGCGCATAAATTGATAATTTTCATGATATTTAGTCTCACTTAGATTAGAATACATGTATAAACTTGTTTTAAGAATAATTTGACAAAAAAAATTATTTAAATACAATATTTTGGCAAAAAATTAACTTAGAATAACCTTTTTCCAAAATGTTCTCCTTTTGTGAAAAATGCTTCTATTATAATAACATTTTGGCTGTATATAGCTCAGACCTCTCTACAGAGGCTCAACTAGAATTTTTGAAATATGTTAGAAGTGGAATTTTCCATATTTTACTACAACAGAGGGGATCAATTTTAAGAAAAAAACGCCGATAATTATTTCAATGGGTGGTAACTCTGAAAATAATGTGTATTTTTCAAAAATTCTAGTTGAGCCTCTGTAAAGAGGTCTGAGCTATATACAGGCAAAATATTATTATAATAGAAGCATTTTTCACTAAAGGAAAACATTTTGAAAAAAGATTATTCTAAATTAATTAGTTAGTCTGTTATCCGTATTTTGACTGTGAGAAACATGTCGGCTGAAGACATTCATCGCCAGATAACAAAAGTTCGTGGCACCGAAGCAATGAGTGATAGTATAGTTCGAATTATGTTCTCGGTGGGTACCCACACTCCTCACAGTGGAACACAAAGAGAAGAGGTTTGCCAGTTCATTAGACTTTTTGATTCGATACAAGGAAGAAGAGGATGACATGTTGAGTCGAATCGTTCCTGGAGATGAAACATGGGAATCCCATATCACCCCGGAATCAAAGCAACATTCGATGGAATGGCGACACACATTCTCTCCCGTCGTCAAAACACAAGGTTATGGCAACAGTGTTCTGGGACCTTCGCGGTGTTTTGCTGGTGGACTATATTCTACAAGGAACAACGATCAACTCAGGAGCCTACTGCGCAACTCTACGGGAGCTCCGAAGAGCATCGCAAAACAAACGGTGCAGCATGCTATCAAAAGGTGTTTTGCTCCTCCACGATAACGCAAGGACTCACACTCCTCGAGTGACTGGGGACTTAAATCTTTTGGCTGGGAGGTTTCGGACCATGCACCATGCAGCCCCGACCTTGCTCCCAGAGATTTCCACCTTTTCCAGTACCTCAAACATAGTCTTGGCGGGAAGCGCTTCAATGACAACGAAGTAGTGAAAGCGGCCGTGAACTCTTGGCTGTCCGAAAAGTTCAGACTTCTTTGAAGAGGGTTTTCAAAACTTAGTTCTAAGGTATGACAAGTGCATTAATAAATTTGGCACAACTATGTAGAAAAATAGGCAAAAGTATGTAGAATCCTAAAATAAAGGTTCATTGAAAAAAAAATAATGTCGTTATTTTTTTTTAAATCAAACGGACCTTACTTAAAAAACAGCACTCGTATAATAATAAATAAAATTAAACATTTAAAAAATAGCATTTTTGATCAAATTTAAAAGTGGTGAATGGCCGCTCTTTTTCTATCAATATGTGATACGAGTCGGCTACAAGAAAATCAATATTTATTTATTTTAATTTCAATATAGTTCTTTTTTCCATTTCTGTGAAATGTATTAAAATAAAATAGTTCATTTTCAAAAATTTCGAAGTATCTAGTACCTTATAAGAACACATTAAAATGTTTAAACTTACTGATATGATGATGCATAATCGTCCAAGAAGAAGCAAACTGTCACTATGAGTATCAAAAGAGAAGCTCCTAGATATAAAAAAGTGGATACTATATATATGTATTAGTATTATCAAGTTATAAAATTGAATTGTGTATAATAGACATCAGTAAAAAAAATTAAATAAATAACAAATAATTAAAACTGAAATTTGGGGGAGGGACAAATTATTTGATTCTTTGATAATTTCTCAAAAAAGAATTCATTGCGTGTTATTCAAATTTATACAAATAAAAACATGTCGAAATTTTGTAAAATAAGTACTAAAACTCACACTGTAAAATGAGCCAGCTATTCAATAAATATTTTTAAAAGGCTTTGAAAAATGAAAAAAAACACAGCTACACGCATATATACGTTTAAAGAGCATTTTCACATTACTCAAACGTTGGTTTTAATTTTTGGACATTTAAGGTAACCGACTACGTTTGGTACCATGATTTTGAAAGACCCTTTATATGAATAATTTATTTAATATTTATTGAGTATTGGGAAAATTCTGTCGTTTTCGAACTCATCCACTTTTATGCATTATATTTGTATATGATTGATGGCTTATAAACATTTTTTCGTATGTTATTCACCTTTTCAAACTTGTAAAACTGACAACAATAGTGAAGAAAAAGTTCAATTTAGATGTTGTGTCTTGTATGAGTTCCAAAAAGGGAATAATGCATTGGAAGTAAAAAAAAACTTGAGTGATGTGTTTGGAGAAGAAGCAGTAACAGCTCGAACATGCCAAAGATGATTTGTGAAATTTCTATTGGGTGATTTTTCTTTGAAAGATGTACCCAAATCAGGAAGGTCATCAGATACCAATGACGCAGTGCTACGCAGTATGATCAGGACAATCTCATGTTAACTTCCACAGAGGTGGGCTTCAAGCTTGAAATTCATCAGACTACAGCTTTGGATTACATTAAAAGACTCGATTTCGTGTCCAAACTTTCTATTTCATTGTCACACGAAGCAAAAAAAAAAAACTTAATCGGCTGAATTTCAACATGATCTTCAAATTTTGTTCGTTACAAAAGAAAACTGTTTTTGTACCACTTGGTGACTGGAGATGAAAAGTGGATAGTGTACAAACACGTGGTTAGAAAAAGAGCTTATGTTTACAAAGGGGAGATACCACCGTCCTCATCCAAAGCTGGCGTGGATTAGAAAAAGGTTATGTTGAGTTTGTTGTTAATGGGACTGCAAGAGTATAAGGTACTATGAGTTGGTGGAAAAAATTGAAATGGTCGATGATGATCGTTACTGATTGCAACTTGTTGTTTTGAAGGAAGAAATTCAACATAAAATTTCATCTTTGACCAACAGAAAGGGTGTAATTTTTCATCAAGACAACACTATACCATACATGGCAAGAAAACCCGCACAAAAAATTGTAAAGTTGGGTTGGGAAACTTAACCTCACCCAACATGTTCTGCAGATATTGCACCAGCTGACAATCAGTATAGGTCGCTGCAAAACTTTCTTGATGGAAATGAATATATGAATTTTATGAGGGTGTCCAAATAGAAGTGGAAGAATACGTTCCCTCCAAAACAAAGGGAAGGCTTTTTATCCAGAGGGTTAGATAATCTGTCAGAATCCTGGCAGACTATTGTAACTAACAAAATACATTATATTGTGATTTAAATTTTAAATAAAAAGTAATTTTATTTTTTTTGTAGGAAAAAAAAGAACTTTCTCTTACCCCAAAATAAAATATCACTAACAAATACCATTATACATAACATTAACGTAAAAATTATTTTTAAATACAAATAGTTACCATACTTAGTACTCATAAAAAATTATTAACTCTAGAGAAAACATCCCCTTCGACTACGTTCGGAGCCGTGATTTTGCAGAAGAGCATAAATGGTTAATTTTCGATATTTAGTCTCACTCAGATTAGAATATATGCATAAAATTGTTTTAAGGACATTTTGACAAAAAAAAATTTATTTAAATGCATTATTTTGGCAAAAAATTAACTTAGAATAATTTTTTTTCAAAATGTTCTCCTTTTGTGAAAAATACTTCTATTATAATAATATTTTGCCTGTATTATAGCTCAGACCTGTCTACAGAGGCTCAACTAGAATTTTTCAAAAATATATAACTTAGAAGTGGGTTTATCCATATTTTACGACAACAGAGGGGAGCAATTTTAAGAAAAAAAACGCCAATAATTATTTCAATTGGTGGCAACTCTAATAATAATGGGAATTTTTCAAAAATTCTAGTTGAGCCTCTATAGAGAGGTCTGAGCTATATACAGGCAAAATATTATTATAATAGAGGCTTTTTTCACAAAAGGAGAACATTTTGAAAATAGATTATTCTAAGTTAATTTTTTAACAAAATATTGTATTTAAATAAAAAAAAATTTGTCAAAATGTCCTTAAAACAACTCTATGCATGTATTCTAATCTGAATGACACTAAATATCATGAGAATTATCCATTTATGCACTTTTGCAAAATCACGGCTCCGATCGTAGTTGGATACCTTAATATGATCTACTATCGACCAAAATTGCATGCCTATAATACGAATGAAATTGAGTTAATTATGAGAATGACATTACGTTTGACATCTTTTTTAAATTTAATTTTTTTCTAGCCTACTTAAAGAAATTCAATTTACAGTAAATCACAAGAAGTTTATTTATTGCTTAGAAACTTTTTGAAGACTTTTTTATTTCTAAACTATAAACTAAAACAACGCATCGTAAATCAAGATTTAAAATGAAAAATGATATAAAGTTTATTTACTGTTGTTCAATACAAGAGCTCGTTTGTTTGAAAACGTTTTTTTAGAAATAAAGGAAAAGGGCATTTAGCAAATACTTTTAAGTTGAAAAGAAAGAAAATGAAGAGTTTAAAAAAAATTGTATAACAATTAAATGTGTAAAAAAAAGATCTCCTTATATTATGTTTTGATTAAATAGACCTTTTTTTAGTAGATTTCTTTCTTTCCAAGACAGCCATTAGTCTTATCTTTGAAATAATTCTGATTTATATATCATACGAAACAATATCTTCCAAAACCTTTTAAAGATTAGAGTATTTAATTTAAATGGGACAAACTACCATCAATAAAAAAGTAATTTAGAGCCTTTTTGAGAAGTTGTTACTTGCTGATATCAATTTCATATCAGTTAACGACATATTTGTAATAAAGCTCTTTGAGACAAATCTCGAATTATTGTTGTTGACGTGTGTTTTTTATCCTGGGAACATATGAAACACAAGTGAAGAAGAACAGAAAGCATACAATACAACAGAAGAATATACACATTTATTACAGATGATGATCCCAGCATATAACAAGAAGGAGTGCGCTGCTTTCCTTTCGAGACGGGAATCCATTACAGGCGAAAGAACGACTTCTTTCCCAAAGAAGATACAACCATGTCTTACTCGGGAGTCGAACCCAAACCCACTCGGTTACAATCTGAGGGTCATAGCCACCATATTAGCTGGAAGACTTCTCGAATTATTAATCCAAATTAAAAAAAAAAGATAGAGAGTGTTGTTTTCTTCATAAAGAACTAGAAGAATGGAAAACATTTAAGATACCTTTAATTGAAATTTTTGTCTATTTTGACATTCCAACTAACGTTGAAAATTGTTCGGTTCTTCAAATGCATTTATATATTAACGGTACTTATACGTATTATCGCAACAATGCCAAAGTTCAAAATATCTCGCCAAGTTGGCAACCCCGATTTCGTATGTGTCGTAATTGCTGAATCGGCAACCATGTGCTTCGTTTCATATAATGTCACAACAGATTGCGATAACATGTAAGTACCAAATTAACTTATTAACTGCATGTTTTTAGTCATTTATTGTCATCAAAGTAACCTTCATTTAAGGTTAGTTCCATTTTGAAGAGTTCTAATTATATGATCTTTTAGAATATAAAAGTCTGAAAACTTTTAATAACTATAGTGTTAAAAGTAATAAAATCTTAAAGTATGACAACTTTTTTTTTTTTTTTTTTTTGGTTTGGGGCCTTTTTCTACATACCTGTCATTTTGAATTTATAAAGGTCAAGTTAATTTTCTAACGAAATTCCTTTTTTTCTAAATATACTCCAGACTAGTGTTTTGATTTCAATACAACAAAGTGCGTGTTTGAAGAGGAAAACATTAAACAAAACAGAAAGAAATACTGAAGACAGCAATATGCCACATTAGCCAGAATAGTTTTGGTTACTAAGAGAATATGCCATTGAAATGCGTGAGTGCGTATCTCAAGTTCCACAATTTATTAGTATTCAAAGAGCCCTTACAATTTCTGAAAATATATTTAATGTCTATTTTAATGATAATTTTTTTCAGACTTTTAAGAAATATTTTGAAATTTTTTACAAATATTTGAAGAAAAATGTAATTCTCTAGAAAACTTAATCATTTTTTACACTTTTTCAAATTCACTTTATGGCATTCAATTTGATACATTAGTCTAGGCTTAGGGAGAAAAGTAAAATTTTCAAAGAATTAAATTAGGTTCAGGAGCTGAAAGCGACTGATTTACGGGAACCTTGAGTGATGTTTTGATAATATTGTACTTTTAATAAAAATGCCCCGATTATTTGAAAAATTTTGTGTTCAATTGCCCCTAATAAGACATAATGCTTAGTTATTTCAATTAATTCTATTACATATGAATTCTATTACGTGAATTCTATTACGTATGAGAAAGGTGTCATTGAAATTTTTGTGAGGAATTTTTATTTAATTAATTAATTCTATTAATTTAACTGTTAAATTTATTTTGTATCAAATTTTATTTAATTGTGACATTTGGTTTAAATTTCAATCACGAATTGTTGCAAAGAAAAATGCATAACGTAAAAAAATTTAAGAAGTGTTTATCGGAGAAATTTTTTAAAAAAAACTGTTTTAAACAGGAAAATACAAATTCATGTTATAAATGAAATTAGTATCATTGGGAACAACTTATATCCGACATATGTTAAATATTTAATATCAAAGGAAATTCAAATTTTCAAATTTTTAATATCTAAATGAAGTGGGGTATATAAAAAGAAGAAACGAGAAAAGAAAATGTTTAACAAGATGGCAAACTTTTTAGCACTAAATGAAGAATAAGAATGTTGGTGTCCCTACTTTTTTATGAAAATCAAGATTTTAAAAATGCGTTAATTCAACATTTTTTTTTTCATTTAATGTGTTTATTTATAACCAATTTGAGCCATCCGTTGCATCGAGACCTGAAATTGAAAATTTGTAGATAATCTCTATTTATTTGCTACATATACATTTGTAAGAAGATATATTATTTAATTAATAAAGAATTATTTAAACTCATGAGTTAAAATACCATGAGAAGAGTTTACACAACAAATTTATATAAAATGTAGAAAATAAGATGGTATGCAGGAAAAAGAATTCTTGCATTAAGTATAACTCAATTCAAATACAATGTTTCAGTTAAGTTTTAATAAGTTTCCACAAACTTCAATTTAAAAATCGGCTTAAGTGCATTAAATATATTCATACAGGGCTTTTTACTGCGCGAGGTACAAAAAAAAAGAAAAACATTGAAAGTCCAAATGAAATTCCTTTTTCTGAATAAACTTTACCGCACATATAAAAATGCTAATAACTACATATAAATGGAAATTTTATTTTGAATTTGTTTTTAGCTATGAATATTTTAACGAATAAAATAAATTAAAAATGGAAATCCTTACTCACCCCAACCTACAAGCATATTCTGAAATCTGTTTAACAAACCATTCCTAGGCACTACAAAAGCCACCATGCTATACACATGCATAGTTTCAAGGAATAGAAACATGAAACATGCTGTGAAAAAGAAGTGAAGCGCGATTGATACAAGTCGACACAGATCCTATAAAACAAAAATTAGCTATAACATTTTTTATGTATCTCAGAATGTTATAAGTTTCTTTATAAAAAAAAGCATTTTTAAACTCGCAGGTGACCAAACTTGGCCTTCACGAATTATTTTGCTTCGGTAGTTAAGTTTCATATAAAAATGAAAAGTTTTTCTTAAAAAAAAAAATGCTTAATTTAATTAAATTTACGGTGTGGTGTACTTAATTAAGTTTCTTGAGAACTATAAGATGAAGAATGCACTAAGAAGAGACGAGAAAATTTATAAATGCAGTAAAAAAAACTTTTTATGTATTATCATAAACTTTTCATGTCAAAAGAACCTTTTTTGTGGAGGGACGAGGGGTACTTTAAAACTATGAATATGCGAAGGAATTAAATGGATTAAACAGAATATTTTTACAGCGAAATTCGGAATATTTGATTCATTTTATTCTCTTGGCATTCATTTTTAATTATAAAAGATTGGAACTGTATTAAGTACGTGATGCATACTTCAGAGATTATTACTACGGGGGACTTTTTTTAAACTAGGGCATTTTGTAAAATTTTGGTGAAAGAAAATAAAAGTTCAATTATTTCAGTAAATGAAAAAGAATGATAATAACACTTGAAAGTTTTACTGCAGGTATTTAAACTAAAATTGTATTGAAGAAAAACAGTATACTAAATTAAAAATAAGGACTGGGTTTTAATTTTATTACTAACTATTCAATTAAGGTTAATATAAAAACATGTATCACCAAAAAAACTATATAATTAATTTGCTTTTTCATCCTTTATTATTCTTTTAATTTGATTCTTTAGCACATTAAATATAAGGAAAGATCATTCTATCAGCAATTTAAGCACTTTAAAATTACATAAAAGGACTTGGATAACAGTTACTTTTCAGCTTCAATGTAAATTCCCCAAAAATCTCTCACTCTCTTCTGTCTGTTACTGTGTTCCGTCTCTCTTTCTCTCTCTCTCTCTCTCACCCTTTCTCTTCTGTCTCTCTCTTTTGTCTTTTTCTCTTTTGTCTCTTTCTCTTCTGTCTTTTTCTCTTTCGTCTCTTTCTCTTCTCTCTCTTTTCCTTCGGTCTCACTCTCTTCCATCGCTCTCTTTTGTCTCTTTCTGTCTGTCTCCCTTTTTCTTCTGTCTCTCTTTTCTCTCTCACTCTCTTCTCTCTCTCGTTTCTCTTTATCTCTTCTCTCTCACACTCTCTTCTGTGTCTCTGTCTTTCTCTTCTGTGTCTCTCACACTATCTCTCTCTCTTCTGTGTCTCTCACTCTATCTCTTTCTTCTTTGTCTCTCACTCTATCTCTCTCTTCTGTGTCTCTCACTCTATCTCTCTCTTCTATGTCTCTCACTCTATCTCTCTCTTCTGTATCTCTCACTCTATTCTCTCTCTGTGTGTCTCTCTTCTCTCTCTCTCTCTTCTTTCTCTTCTCTCTTTCTTGTCTTTCAATACAAGTCTACAATATTCAATTAATTATTATGTATTAATATATCCAACTTAATTTTGTAAAGCAACACAGCTCCCTTATTGTATAAGAATATTTTCCACGTTATATGGAATTTTTCAGTCATATTTTATTCTTATTCAAGATTGCTTTAATATTATTTCAAGAAAAATTACGTTTCATTTTAAACACATCATTTATTAAGACATTTTGATTACTATTGATTATAAATCGTTTTCACTCTAAATCCTTTGTCTTAAATCATTTTATTTTCTTGAAGGAGAATATATGCTGTGTTAACATCCAAGCATTGTTTCAATAATTTTTTCTAACATAATTGAGTTTGTCTTAATTTCGAAGGATACATTCTCATTTTTACCAGATCTTAACATGTACTTTTTATAATATGTTTTTTGTATAGCTTCTACAAAGCTGTGGGGGGGGGGGGGTAAATTCTGAAATTCTGGAAGATAGAAAGAACTGAAGTTTCTCACAACAAATTTCAGCCTTCTATTCCAGTAACTCAGAGCACTAAGAAGGATTTCCCTCCAGAATTTATTGATAAAGCACACGAGGAATTTATTATTATTATCCTCCTTAAATGGATCATATCAAGAATTCCATCATACCTCAAGTCAGCCGACGCCAATATGAAGCCACCTACATAAGCTCCTTCCAGGAAAGATGTCTCGAAGTTATGCCAATAATCCGCATACCATCTGGATTATTCAGCTTTCGGATTGGCAAAAATCACTTATTACTCACAAGTTGAGATTTTTCGATGTTTGGGACATGCATTAGTGGAGATTGGTTCTGCCATTCTTCGTTTGACGATATATCAGAATTTCTGAAGTTTATGCAGAGTTACTCGAGGACCAAAAATTCAGAAAAAGTTCCACAAGATCTCGTGTATAAGTTTTTTGGGGCCTCCAAAAATATTGCATCATGATATCGCTCAATATATTGCTCTGTGGTTACCCAATTTTAGACTTGAAATACTTTTCTTCAAAGTTTTCAAGGCAGTGCCTTTTTGTAGTATAATATATAAGGTTGCATTGAAGTAAATATAAGTGAATTAAATTTGCTTGTAATCTACATATGTATCCATTTTACTCTATGGCTATACTAATTAATTGAAACAAGCAAAGTTCCAGTCTGTGGCTTTGATTGATTGTTTATTAACATCGTATTTTGAGCCTATAAGAGAGCTTTTGATGACTGACCCTTTAATTTTTAAACGCAATCACGTGATGAGATAAAACTTTTGCAGGTACTTCACTCTTCAAGTTTCCACGCCGCACCAACGTAAGGACTTTAACAGATTTAACATTCATCAGTCCCTCTACACAATGAGTTCCTTAGTCATACCAGGACTGGAAACCCTGAAATCAAAATAATGCCAGCCACGAGTTCACAACCATGATCCCTCGACTACCTAGGTTTATGGCAATAGTTTATGACAATAGAATAAATAGTTTTAAAAGTTTTGTAAAACAATACAAGTGTTTCAAGCGATATTTTTTTTTTCATCTTGTACTTTTTTTAAGAATCTACCACACTTAAGAAGCTTTTCCCTGAATAAATATTTATACTGGTATACTCACACACACACACGCAACAAGACACTGCTTGATTTTCATCCGACATGAGAAAAATTGCGAATGGTGTGAAAAAGCAAGAAAAATAGCAATGTAACGGTGCATTAGGTCATTATTGGGTTAACAAAATCTCGAGGTAAAATAATACATTCAATAACATAAAAATATCACAGTTACAAAGGACGAATACTTAGAAGTTACAAGATAAATAAAGGTAAACACATTTGGAGGAAGAAATTAAAACCAATTAGCTTAAATATAATCCAAAATTGGACAGCGAGGTGGGAGACCTCACTCATTGGAATCCAAGCCCTCCTTGACGGTAAAAGCAGTGTGTTTCAAGCTCACGCTACTGTTACAAATCTGTCCATAAGGTGGCGGCATCTACATTCCAGTCTTGAAATAAAAGCGTACATTACAGCAATAAATATTCAAACTAAAGAAGCAGATATCAACATTACATCTTTATAATTCCTTCTAAAATGTAGTCAGTTCGAACATGAACATATTTTAGCAATAAGTTTTCCAGCATTTTAAGTAAAAAAGTGAAATATAAATGAATCTGTATCTCATCATTCCTTTTTATAAACAACCTGTAAATATTTAAACTTTCAAGCATAGCAAAAGAAATCTAATACTTACAGGATTATCGGATGATATTTCATACGGAAACAAAAGAAATAAATGTGCAATAATCAGAGATATTTCCATATTCATTTGAATGACCCGATCCACAGTAAATACCCTAAAAAAATTTTAAGTATGAGAAATTCCCTTTTAATGCAGCATTTTAAATGTTAAATGTTAACTAAAAAATAACTAAAAATGGAATTAATTATTCAATTATAGAACCACTTTATTTTGTTCAATTTCATTATAAAGAAAATTTGTAACAAGACTACATAATCATTAAAAAGTAGATTCTCAATACTTTTAAATCAAAGCTCCTCTAGAATTTTCAAATTCCTTCTAGCAGTTTTGAAAAAACACTCACCGTGGAAAATATTTTTAAACAAAAAAAAAGTCCTTTTATTAGATGAAATCATAATTTTTGCAAAATGGAATTTTTAAATCTTCCGTCACAAAGGCTTAGCATCGCTCAACAAAAGGCTTAACAAAATCTGTTGTCACTTTGGATTACGCAATTTCTTCAAGGAAGTTAAAAATACTTTATTTTTAATAGAACTTGGTTTGGCTATTGTTTTATTTTTCTTTAAGATTCTCAATACTTATGTGAAAGTGTTTTTCAATTTTGGATCACATTTCTATTTTTTCACCTGCCTGTCGATCAAAGTAAAATCTTTTAATTTAGGATCCATTCAGGATTTTGTGCTAAAACCTTTTCTAGATTCAATCCTTAAATTTTTAATTTCACGTTAAATGCATAAGAATCCGTGTGATATATTTCACTTCCTGTGATACTTTTAAATTAGTTAGTTAGTTAATAATTGATTTATTTTATTACTAAATCAGAAATTCTACTATATATCTCCCTCCTCCGTTTTGCAACTGTGAATAACTTTTTTTTTCTAAATATGTCCACAACATTTCGAAAGAAAAATTAAAAACCTAAACTAAAATTATTAACTTGAAATTGTATATCTAATTACTGAGCATAGATAAAAAAAAACTTAGCCTAAGGACATTTATAATTGTAAACATAATTTAAATAGAAAAGAATAAATAATTGAGGTAACAAGGGTGTTAATTCGTGGTTTCAAAGAGATATCTAGCATTTTTTCCCACATATAAAACTATTAATTAAAATACTAAATGAAAAATCTAACTTGAGCTCTTGTTTCAACCAGAAATATTTAATATATAAAATATGGAATACATATTTAATATTTCTATAGCACTTTGCTTTAAAACCCCTTTAAGAGATTTCTTTATATTTTAATTCCGGCGTGATGAAAGTTAATTTCTGCAAAAGAAAACTTATAATAGTAAATATGACAGAATTAACAAAACTCTTTCTTACAAAATTTTAAGAAAAAAAAATTTAATTCATTTTAAAAATATTAGGCTTGCTCAAAAATTATCACATAAAATTAACTATTTATTGTAATTTTGTTTCTAAGGAACTAAAAACATATCAGTAATCTGGTTCTTTTCTATCACTAATTTAACATTTAAAAACCGTTTTATCTAACATTTTTAAGATAGCCTCGTTTAAAGTTTAAAATGAGCTGAGTTTCACACATTTGTTTTTGAATTTTGCTTTCAGGTAAGGAGTAAATGAAAGAGAATAAAACTTACCTCATTATGATAAAAATAGCTAAAGTAATTGACACCATAATGAGCAGAACCGTACTCGCTGTTTTTGTCACAACCACAGCTATAACTTTCTCCACCTATAATACAAAATTTTATTTGTTTCTTTGAATATTTAGCCATTGCTTTGCGCATAAATTAACGTATTAATTATTTAAAACTACAGTAGGACCTGTTTTTGAGCGATCCTTTTTTTATATACGATTTTATTTTGGGGCGATTCGTTTTGTGTGATTTTTTTCTGTGTGATCTTTTTTTATGCGGTATATGAATTTCAACGGCTTTGACGGCACTGTAATGTTTTCTATCAATGTACTAGTGGCGTAACGGAGAATGTTAGCCCCCATCCTGCGAAGTCAGGTTTTACCTTTAATATTTTATAAATTGGTAAATACGTACATGGCGTTAGTCAGGCCTTGGACGCCTCGCAAGGTAGGGGTTGCGATGGTGTACGTTACGCCTCTGGAATGTACATATATACACTTCAAGACGCTCTGTTAATTTGTCATAAATAGTCTCCTAACAATGCACGTTCAGTTGCTTTCTTTAAACACGCCAACAGCCCGCACTTGATTGAAGTCGAAACTTACAATGACAGTGACATTATCAATAATTTGATAGATTATGAAGACGGACAAGAAGAACCGGATTCTTTGAGAGTGGATAAAATATATTCAGGGATACAGCTTTCCAACAAATTGGAAAAGCATTTTCTTGAAATAGATACCAATTCCGAAAGGAGTATGAAATTTCAAAAAGAGATTCAATCATGCTTATCTGGTTATCGTGACATTTACAAGCAACTGACCAACCGACCTTCTCGCAAAAATTTATCTCTTACTTTATGGTGCTAAAAAAATAAATCATTTGAAATTGTATCTTCAAATGACGAAAGTGATTTTGAACTTATTCATTGCAGGAAGATGAGCGCGCTTTGGATTAAACGATGAGTAGCAGTGAATTATATATGTGCATTTTGAGGACTGGTCCATATATACAATGAGAAACTAAATGTTTTTTAAATGTTTCCATGTATAATTTAATTTTTTACTTTGTTATGGAAGCACTTTCTCATAAATTTCGCAAATAATTGACGTATTTTCTAAGTGCGACTTTTTTTATGCGGTCTCTCTTCACTGCATAAAAAAAACTTGCTGTAGTATTTCGACGAAGTTGTTTGTTATATGTAAGAATTTATGAAATTTTCGAATATTTTTGTGCGATTTTTTTAGGCGCTCCCTATCTACCGCTCAAAAACAGGTTTCACTGTATATGTTTTTGTTTAAATAACTTTCTTACGAAGAAAATTTCATAAAAATGTCCAGAATGCAATCAAAATTTGAAAAGATTCACTTAAAGATAGAGATCTAGAATGTTTGTATCGAAAATAATCATTATTTTCCAGTAATAAATCAGTTCGCACACAGGATCAGTTAATTAATTAATTAATTGATAAAAAAAATATCGTTGCATCCTTTTGAAAATATACAATGTTTATTTTCAAGTACACAAATTCGCAGGAATTAAATTTAACTACAATTCACAAAAGATTACAAAACATGGAAGAAAAGACATCAGCTGTTATAGTAAAGCAATTAAAACTCCAATTTGGACAGAAATTTTGTAATTTAACCCTTAAATGCGTCAATTTTTATTTTTAGTGAATAAAATTTGAAATCAGCCGGGAAATGGGTGTAGTAAATGGAATAAATTAAAAAAAACACATACACATAAGAATTTTTTGCATATTAATGTATTTTTACATCACAAAAAAAGCTACTTTTTTTTTCTTTTTTTTTTTACATAAGTCTATCAGTATTTGCAAAATTATAAAAAAACACATCGTTACCCTTACCTTGTTTCTATTTGAAAATAATTTTTTATATACTGAATGTTTTTTATAAAATTAACTGTAATTTGTAACACACCCTCCGAAATGAAATTGTACTTAGATAGAGCGAACAATGAAAATTGTCACAGATAAAGAAATAAATTGTCAAAGATTCTAAGTGCGTTCGGAAACTATCAAATATTTTTGTTAAAATTAAAGTTTAAATTTTTAAAAAATGCTATACGAAAAAAAGAAAGATGTATGGGTACTTATATACTATCGCAACAATGCCAACGTTCAAGGTAACTCGCCAAGTTGGGGCAACCCCAATTTCACATGAGCCGTACGCGTTGAATTGGTAACCATGTGCTTCTTTCCATATAATGTCTCCAATAAGGTGCGAAAATACATAAATAATGAAATATAAAGTCTTAAGCACACGATGCATTTTCACTTTATGTATTTAAGAAATATAAGGAAGCTTCGCAAAATATAATACATATAAAACTTTATAATAAAAAAATAATAATTTCTATTTTATTTCCTTTTTAATCTTATTATTTTACCATTATTTAAAATTTTAAAAGAAAAGCAGAATCAAAAATTCCAATTCATTAAACTTCTACTACAGATCGTAATATCTTCTAGGATACATTTATTAATAAAAGAATTAAAAACTTTTCAACACGCAACACTGAAATTAAAACCTTCTTTTATTGGTAAACTTCTCATCAATCGAATATTATGTGTCTAATGCCAATGCATCAAAATAAATGAAACGAACATAAACTACAACTTACACTTACACTTATTTCGAATTCATCTGATATTAATATTCCTCTTAAACCAATGTTCTTTCATCTCTTTTTCTCCAAAGAATAACTTTTGGTACCGATCTAAGAATACCAATAATTGTTAAACTATGCCTTCTTTAACATGATAGACAAACTACTTGCCATGAAACTTTCCAAATCCAAATATCGGTTTTTCTAACTCTTATGAAATTATTCGCCATAAACTTCCTTAGAACAAAACCGTTGGGAAATAGATTTCCCGCGTTTATCGTCTGTCTAATCCATAAAACACTAGCTCAGATTAAATCAGAAGTTTAGTTGGAAGTTTTCTGCGTGATTGTTCGCGGAAATTTAAATAACGGAGATTAATATTCCTGAAATAAATACATTAAAAGTTTTTCATCACAGAATAAAGTAAAAAGAAAAAACATTTTTAAAAACAGATAGGTGAGGTAAAAATATGCAGAATTATCGGTCTTTTCATATTCCAAATATAACTCGTTAACCAAAATTGATTCGAAGTTCTTTCAAAGGTCGAAATGTTTCTTCAAAATATTCCTTTAAAAATAGCCAAATTCTGTTTTACATATTTCATTAAATTATATATTTAATTAAAATAAATAAACTTATTTTTCATGTAAT
>BMAV01025098.1:155960-182728 GCA_019973955.1 Trichonephila inaurata madagascariensis | reverse complement strand
CTAAGTAGGAATTGACTTAAAAAATTTTTTATATATTATTTGCTTTATATATAAAATTTCGTCTCTGGTTTGCAATTTTAAACTCCAGTTTTAACGTAAACAATTTTTTCTCTATCAAATACAGCATAAAACATTTTATTTCCTTTAAACTTCTATCAAACTATTCCAAAACGAGAATATTGCAATAATGTTTAGCTTTTAAGAGATAGCAGACGATAATATTTTGACATCGTGTGGAACGTGACATTATACACACGATTGTTTTGGATGAAAATACGATATTTTAATGATAATAAATAAAAAATTAATTACCACTTAATGTTGTGATTCTGTCATATGTATATACATATTTATATTAATTGTAACTATTTAATAAAAAGTAACTAAAATAAAAAAAAAATTTGTTGATTTAAGTAGGAATTGACTTAAGAAAAGAAAATTTTATATTACTTGTTGAAAACACCTTCCTAAGCTGATTCCTATTCAGCAAAAGTAACATATTGTTACACATTTTGTGTAATGAACGCTTAAAATAGTGTAACTAATTTATATCTGGATGTATAATAAAAATTAATATTTCTTTCTGTTGTATTTAGATGTTAAATTTGTAATATTCGCAAGCAACACCGTTCCTTAGATTATAATGGCGATTCAATAGAAACGTATCGATAGTTGGCGATAGAGCCAACTTGAAATCTTTTTTGGCGACCCTCTTGGCAACTTGGAGATTGATTTAATGGTGCTAAAGTTAATACGCTATAGGACCGCCTGGTGGAGAGTTGCAACAAAGAAGATAGCACAAAAACCTTTTCCACAAAAAAAATACATATACATGCCAATTTTCATAGTCATCGGTTGAACGGTGTTGGAGTGATGCGATTTCATATGCACAAGCATCCATTTTTATATAGATAGATAACTTAAATTGATATCTACTCAAAATTCGGATTTATTTATAACATCTAATTCATGTATTTTATTGGAAATACCAATTATCGCTAATGATGTCTCACCGCGCTCCTATACTTATCTAAAAATTGCATTCAAAAATGCATGGCCCGCGCTAAATCTGAGTACAATAAACAAGTAATTGTCTAATACTGGACCCAAATACACATGCAATGCATGGAATTGGTTAAATAGCAGCACTTAGCAAAAGTATGAAATTAAAAGAAATAAAATAATTCAATAGTATGTATAAGTACTACCGTTACTTAAGGGACACTAGGATTATAAATGTATTTAAATAAATTACTATATTTAATATAAAACTAAGAGAATAAAAAAGTAATTTTATCAATAATTTGAACGTACAGGTAACTATATATCTCTAGGAAAAATGATAAATTTATAGTAATAAACTATTAATATTCTATGGAATTTTAATTCTTACTATTTAAAATTTCTTTGTACAAATAACTATTAATAAAATTAATTGGGTATTTTTGAACTAAGCAATATTTAATTAAATGTTTATAGTTTTTTTTCTGATTTTTTTTAAACAAGAAATTTATTGCGTTGAATGTAATTAATAGTAATATTTCTAAATATAGAAACATGTACTTCACTTCCCCAATGAGGTAGTTTTATAATATCGAATTTAAATTCATTTCTTTTGTCATAACTAGAAGAAATTTTAACATTCTCTTTTAATTTAATTTCTTTATCAAGAAAATTTGCTTCATAATTGTCACTATTTGCCAATATTAAATTAAGATACTGAGGATAAAAACTAGTGTTAGGTTTAAAATTGTCTTTCTTCCCAAAAATGATTATATCATCTATATAATGAAAAATGTAAGATTCAGAATTATATGAAGCAATTTTCAAAATAATGTAAATATAAATTGGCTAGATAGTTGCTAGCTGGGACACCTTGTGGCAAACCTTTGATCAGCTTATAATAGTTACCTTTATAATATATATATATAGTTATCTTTTAGTACAAACCTAAGGAGAGAGCTAAATCTATCATAATTATTATTTTTAAATAAATTATCTTTATGTAATTTTAAAATTATTTTTATAGTATCATCAATATTAATAGAGTTGAAAAGATCTTCAAAATCTAAAGTATAGACTGAAGAAATCTTTTTATCTTTAATTTGTTCATAAGTTCTTTACTATTTTTAATTATAACTGGGGATTTAAGATTATTTATTGTAATTTATAATACTGCATGGAGAATATATATATATATATATATACTACACAGTATTTACTCATTAAAACAACTCTTTTTAAATAATATTCTCATCATTCATTTCAAATGAAAATGATAATAGTTTTTTTTTTTTCAATTTTTCTTAAACAGAAAATTAATTTATAAACTCGAATAATATTTTCAAGTCAATGAGAATTTTGATAGGAACACACCTAAGTTTTCTAAAGCAGAATTTAAGCAAACAATTTACTACAATATTATTTTGATTTAATTTGATTTTCGACAAATGAAAAAATTTGTACAGAAATGTAAAAACATGAAATATTTCTCTACTTACAGGGCTTAAAACTGGAATTGGCCGAGGTGTTGGTTTGACCGGAGGTTTTTCTACAAAAGAAATTTTAAACTTTCAGGATTGTAATTAAAAAAAACTAAATTAACAAAAAAAATTTTATTAATTTTTATCAAAATATATATGTCAAATATTTAAATTTTAAAACACCTAACTCAACACGTTTCTTATTACATAAATTTCACTCAATTTTTATCATGCGCAAAAGTAATTGGTCAACCTAAGAAAAACTTTTAACGATACTTACAGCATCACTTATCAAAGCGATAAAAAAAAAAATGAAGGTATTTTTAAAGCGTACATATTATTGGAAATTTCTCAAATAATTATTTAAGAAGTGCTATTTAAATTTCACTGCTGATTATAATAAAAGAACAAATAACTCTAGAAATATTTTAATCAAAGAGCATACAGCAAAAACGGAAAACGTGATCACCATCATTAAGAATGAAAGTCTTCTTAATGCAATGCATTTTTTAAAAATGGTTTTATATGAATGTTACAGATCTGATTTCTAAGTTAATGCTATTTAGCTATACATGAGGATTTTCAAAAAAAAATTTTTACCGTTTTTTTTCCCATAATTTTTTACTTTTTTTTTTTTTTTAATTATTTTTTATGAACTTTTTCTAAAGAATTTTATTTATTATACCTTTTTCTATATTTTTCTCATACTTAATGTAAATAATATTTCGTTAAAAAAAACCCACAAAAAATTATCGTAAATTCATAAAAATGTAAACAAAATTATATCAATACATCGACGGAATAATCAAATTTTCAAACAAATTGACTTACATTAAATAAAGATTTTGAAATTTGTTTTAAGATATATAGGTTGGCGAATTCCCTAAAAAAAAAGATAACTTACATATATAAAGCTCTTCCAAATTAAATAAGAATTTATTTGACGTGTAATCAGGAATGTCTTAAAAATATTCATTATACAGGTCAATTAAGTCCTACTTTTAAAGATACAAATTACAGTACTATTCCTCGTTTTAAAATTATTATTAGGTAACCACACATATTTTACTGTGGTAAAAATTAACGAAGTATTGTGCATTTGTTTTTATAGGTCATTTTATTTTGATTCTAGCTGTTTAAAAAATTAAATGATTTAGGTGAGTTTCTTAATTCCGTTTCAAAAATATGATATTTCCCTGTGGATATTTAAGCAAATGTAAAAACTCAAATATGTGTATTTAATACGCCAAATTTTAGCACCAAAAAATGAAATTAAAGAATAATCCTTTGTTGACATTCTGAGATTAAAAGAGACTGTAACTACGGTAACAGGCCGAAAATAGTCGTGTGTGACCTAGGTTCCCCATTTACCTTCTATTTCGAAATGAAGATAAAAAATTTCTTAATGAAATGTGGAAAATGAAACACTTATAACTTTTAAAATTAAGTATCTTAACTCTATTAATTTTTTACATAATGTCAAAATTTTTTGAACATTATTAAACATATTTGAAAAAGAGAACTCAAATAGCAAGTTAGTCAAGAGCTTTATATTACATTAGGAATTTCTGGGCTTAGAACTTCCCCCAAAAGACTTCGATTAAAGTCCACGCAATATCGTAAATAAAGAAGAAAAAACATCCTCGTGAATCCCTTCAGAATTAAAATAAAATGTTCATAAAATAAAATATTACCGCTCCAACAATTTATCTTATGACATACAATTTAAGAACGAATTTAAAAGCTTGAATAAAATAATTTTTTATTCACCTTTACACTTCCAATTCCTTTCATCCAACTCATAACTCATCACACATTTACATTTTCTTTTTGGACCGATGTCTTCACTCAGATCATCACATTTCGCTCGGTCGGGACAATGCTTTAAGTCGTCGATGTTACTGTATTCGTCGGAGTCCCGATCACATGGACCTATAATTAAGTCTGCTTATTACTAATTATCAAAACAAAACTAGCATTCCAAGCAAACATTTAATAAGTGTCTAAGTTTGTCTAGAGGAAAAATACAAAGTCTTAAGTATTTAAATTTCAAACTTAACTTCGAGCCAATTAAAATTTTTATAGCGTAGAAAAAAGTTAAAATGGAACATAAAATAATAAAAGGATTCAAAATTTTGAGTTTTAATATGATTTGTACTTTTACCTATTTTAATAAAAAAAAAACTTTTTCAATACATTTCTATTCCATTTAAAGAGCTTGTTACCCAGAACAGCACAAAGCTTAATTTTAAATAAATTTTTGTTCAAAATTAAAATACCAGATTGAAATAAAAAAAATAGTCATAGAAAATGCTCGTCACAATGCATTATGAATTTTAAAAAATTTGAAATTTGCGGGGAAGTGTTACATAATACACACACACACAAGCAAACATATTTAATTTCTGAAATGAAGGGAGAAAAGAATTATTTTTTTTAACGCTATGTGTTTTAACAAAAGTTTCGAGGGAATGTTGATTTGTAAGTTCAATTACTAATTCATGATTTTCGAAATAATGGTTGCCACATTTAGAAAGTTAATATTTCTACATTCGTAAAATCAATATTTTTTTTTTTTTTTTTTTTTTGATTATTCCAGTTACGATTAAAGGTTGCATTTTTATCACGTTTACATCATAAATATTGAATAATAATAATAGAAAGATATAATTTAAAAGTTGCGAGATTGTCAATTACTCCTCTCTATGACAGAAATGAGCCGAGAAAGTCCTATAATTGCCACTATATAATGTTAATTTGTTATAATCAGAAACAAAAACCAAAAAATACTAAAAACTTAGCTTATTAAAGTAAAATATTGGAATCTTAGAAAATATATAAACTCAATTAATTTGACGATAAAAACTCTGTGTTTGGTTTAAATAAAGAAATAGATAAGTTTTGTACCGGAACAAATTGAGAAAGTAAATAAAAATTAAAGTTTAATTGCTCATTCGATGTAAATTGAACGAAAATTTATTTTCAATCACCCATGCATACCGTTTTAACATTTTAATTCTTTCTTCAATTTCTTTTTCCACTTAACAAATTAAACGCAGCTTAGTAGCTTCATCTTAAATTTAAAAATCAATTACACAAATATTTCACAGAACTCGTAAGATTGTCAAAATTCATCTCTATAATGAATTTATGATTACTATATCATTTATAAAACTTTATTCGAATTCTTTTTGTCTATATTACTCTGAATTTTCTTCTATAATCAAGCTCAAAATTATTTTGATTATGATATTTTTTTATAATTTCTCGCAGAAAAAAAAAGATTTTTATTCACTTTTGCTTTTTTTAACATTATTTTAAACGCTATATACTTCAAGATTTTATCATAGATTTTTGAAATAAATATATTATTAATTACTATAAACCATAATAAGCTAGTATAAAAGGATCTAAAATGGATTTTGAATTGCTAAAAATAACTGTGATTTTCCTGTGAAAAAATTTCCTATTTTTTTATAAACCAAAATTATTTTTAAAATAATTTTTTTTTCAATCAATTGTGATTTTAAAAATATCGAAATATAACAATCTCAAATTCAGTGTTATGTAATTGAATTTCAAATAGAGAGAAACTTTAAAATCTTATTTTAACTTAAATAACGATTCTTTTTACGATTACCTATCAATGAAAAGATAATTAATTCAAAAAGTTCTTAAACTATACATGATTTTAAAATTATTCTGCAATTACTATTAATATTCTATTGTTAATTTAAATATGTTAATGCATTTCAGGTAATGTAAAATATAGTTAACAAAAATCATAAGCATAAAACTTGTTTATTTGGGTTATTCTTTTCTCTTTTTTAAAGTTTTAAGTTGTTTTTTCATTGAAAAACAGAACAATATTTTATTATACTTTGTAAATGTTTTTTGCAAAATTTAGACTTTTTTATTAACATTTCAAATGTAACTTTAAAAAATTTACATTTCGATCTCTTGGATTTTTTTATTGTAATATGAATTTATAAACCACATAAAAACATTCCACCTTAAAAAGTGCTGAAAGTTTCGAAAACAATAATTAAAAAAATGCAATATAATCCTTAAATACTTTTTTAGGGATTTAAAAACCAAAATAAATTGGCGGAATACTTAATAAACAAACATACTAGTCGCGAAATTAGAATGTTAGAGTCTTTTTCTAGCACACAGTCACGAAACAGTAGGGTTCAAAACATTGTGGTCTGTGATCTCGTTTTATTTAAAACAAAAGACAAGACTAAGTGGAACTAAATTTTAACTCGACATTGGCAATAAATTTACTCTTACACACTTAAAATTTAATCGCCAACTTACTTGGACATTTATCTCTCTGGAACGGCGACCACTCGTGACAGTCTTCAACCTGATACGATTTATCTTCTTCTTTGTCACAATGGTATCCGTCGTCTTCTCCGTTGACACATTTCTTGACCCTTTCTCTCGTGCCTTGACCACAGGTGGTAGAACATTGGGACCATTCTTCCCATTCTGATTTCTCCATCCTATCTGTAATAACAGAAATCTATATATTCTAGGATAAAAATCAAAAGAGAAAAAAAATTCATTTGAAAATAATAAAAAAGTACAATAAAATTAAAGAAAAGGAAAATAGACTATTTGTTGAATTGATTAGGAATTGGGAACTCTAGGCGCTGGTATTTTAAACCTAGTTTTGATTTAAGGGAATATAATAACTAGTTTATATTCGAGAAAATTTAATTTATAGTTTTCTATTTCTAACTGAATTAGTCAGAAAAAAAATGTGGAAAAAAATTCTTAATTTTACTTTTTGTAAAAGTATAATAAAAGCGGAGGTTTTTTTTTCAAATTAGAACTAAGAGAATAAGAAGAAAAATAAAAAGGCAGGGACATCGTACAAAATTTTATAATAATACAAAATATTATTTTTTTTCTAAGTGTTTTTATATTTTTCATTATTTATAGCTAACGCTTAAAATTTTTTAAACAGGACTTTCTAACAAGATCTGCCATACAAACTTCGTTTTGTAAAAGAAACATTTATATAATTTGTATTAGTACCTATATATATATATATATATTCTGTTAACATAAACAACTGATTATGAATATAATTAACAAGTCAAGTAATTCAAATAGTAGCAATGTTTTGAATTATTTATGTATTAAAAAGTGAAATGATTAAACTAGTGTTTATTTGTTGCATGAAGTGGTTTATTAATGAATTTCTTTGAAAATATAAAGATCAATAAATAAGTGTCTTATTTTCAAAAAAACTGCAATTACTTGAACATAAATAACAACTGTGATCATATTAATCACAACAACTATAACAAATTATAACAATTAATTATTTATTTTTTCACTCGCACCTGTTTACCTTTTAATAAAATGTTTAACCATCTATTATTGCCTGAATAAAAGGATTTTCAATAATTCTATTACATTCGGATCTTTATATAATGAAGTCGCTAAATCCCGGAAAAAATTTGTTATATGGAAAATTCGTTACACAGAGGTTCATCCTTTAATATACTTTATAAACCACATAAAACAAATTTTAAATTCATAAGCTGTACGTATTAAATTAATTGTTTATTTTATATATCTTACCCATCAAAAAAAAACTGCAAGGAAAACAAGGAAAAAGAATGTATTTTAAATATCGAGAAAATAACTTTATATTAAAATTAACGAATTTTAAGGACATTTTCTAATTTGAAATGTACAAGTAGTATTAAACATACTTCTACTACTAGAACACGGGGATACGGGACAACTTCACTGAAGCTGAAAGGGGATATCGAAGATGCTTCTAAAAAACATCTAGTGAACTGGATAAAGGGGGTTACAGGTTGCACTTCTTGAATGAAACGTCCAGAACTCTATTGCTCTCGGCGAGTTAGGATCTAATAAAACCAGTTCAAGATTTATGACCACCATAAAATGTGTTAAAGAGAGAATAACTTGAATCACAAAAAAATTGTATAACAAAAGAAAAAGTTCATTATATAGAAAATGCACTTCACTATAGAGAAGTTATTATATGAAGAAACTCACGAAATGTTCAAGGTCCCAGGAAAAAATTCGCAATATATAAGTTCGTTATATAGAAGTTCGACTGTACTTCATATTCTCGAAAATTTCCTCAAATTTGAAATTTAAAGGGAAATTTCATGAACATTTTGAGAAGGGAATCGATAGGAAAAAAATTTTGGTACTTTTCGAATATTTTTATGTAATTCTTTGCATATGAATAGAAAGCTGTAATGAAGTACAACTCAGTGTGAAATTTTATCCGCTCATTAAAATCAGATCACACATGATGAATGAAGTCAATCATATTTTTCGTCTTCTCCAAGAAGTTGTATAACAAAGAAATAATTAGGTTGTAAAAAAAATTATTTTTATTTTAAGTAGTGTTTGAACCAAAATTCTTCGTATGCGTTAATTATTTTTTTATTTTTTAATAAATCTTTTTTTAAAAAATTTTGTTAATATACAAACTTTTGAATTTATAGAGAAATAAATGCTTTAATACCAAAAAAAGCAAAAAAATTCGCAAAGAACAATGCAGTCAGAAAGTGCTGAAAATATCCCTACTTTTTGATTATTTCAATGTAATATTTTTGAAGCAAGTGTTCCTGAAATATAACAAAACTTTAATACTAGTATTATAAGTAAACTTTTTATATTTTTAATAAGTTTCCCATAGATATATTCAAATCTTAATGATTCAGATAAAAATTTTAAAAAATAAATTTTAAATTCTTTTTTTTTACTTCTAATTTTTTACACCAAATATTTTTGATATAATGGATCAGCATAATAGATTTAACTTTTTTTTAAGAAAGATTGTAAATTTACTTTTCTGTCCTCAGTTTTGTTTGTAAAAAGTATTTATAGTATCTTAACCCTCCAAGCGCTCTGCACGTAAAATTCTGCCATTCCAGAGATGCTTTTTCTGCCTTCAAGCAAGATTCCCAAAAGCGGCCGAGCCGCACTCTTAAAAATACGGCTCAACCGCTTTTGAGAACCCCACCTGAAAGCAAAAAAAATATGTGCGGTGCATTTTTGAAGCATCTCCAGAATGGCAAGACTTTAAGTGCAGACCGCTTAGAGGGTTAATAAAATAACCAACTATAAATATAAAGCACTTTTGAAATTGAGTGAACAACTATAAGAAACCAATCACTCTGTTAAAAATGACCCTTTTAGAAGCAATATATTCATTAGGCTCTATAATTTAATATGTACTTCCATCTCAAAAAAGAAATGGCTTCCGCAACTATTTTTCTTGCTTTCAAACTTCGAGGTCTTCAATAATTTCTTTTGCGCCAAAAGTTTGGAAATGTCTGTTTCAATTATCCTTATTACTAAGCTTGTTAATCCTTTTTGGCATACTGTTAATCTCTTTTGGCATATTTCAAAACAGTTTTGTCTATTCTAGGCTCTATTGTCCTTTAATCTTTATAAGCAGGATATTTTTCGTCTACTGCAATAAATATAGGGGTAATCATAAATGAAAGTCTTTCAAATGTTGTAAATTGTTAAAACGAACGCTCCCTAGCATTCTTTTATTTATTTTAAAAAGAATTTCTATGAGAATTTTTCTGTAAATCAGATAACTACACGCTTTAAGACAAAAGTTGAAAATATTTTTTATTTGAAACTGAATTTAACAAAAAACATTCATTTTTATTTGCTTAATTATTCTTAATAATTTCAGTGATTTCTTTCGTTTTTCAATAACTTTACAGAACTTAAATTAGCAATTAATTATAAATCATTCAAATTAAAAAATATTTTAATTTTATTGAATTAACTAATAAATAGTCCAAATTTTGAAATAATGCATGCTTAAAAAGTACAATAAATCCATTTCTCTTGTTCAAAATTTCAGCTAGTATGCTACTGAAAAGATGAGTCCTTTATTTCAAATTTAACCACCAAACAATAAACCTAAAGCAAATTAAGAAGTCAAAAAAATCTTTCATTTGTTGAAAGAATGAATGACTCAATTTATAAAGTATATTGTCTGATTAATGGTATGGTATTTATGTAAACAATGAGTAATAAAATTTATTAGGGCAAATAAAAAATGCATGATGACTACTTAAAAAACAATGTTCTTCTATGAGAAGTCTATAAAATTTCTAAAAATCTGTTCTGCTTTATTTTTTTTTAAATTTTACTCTTTGTCATCATCTGGTATTAAATCGAGATTATCATGTATATTTTAAATCATTCAGAAATCGTAGCTACATTTTTCTACTACTTAGAACACTTTTTTTTTACTGCAACTGTTTAAGGTATCCGACTACTTTCGGAACCGTGATTTTAAAAAAGCGCATAAAAGGATAATTTTCATGATATTTAGTGTCACTTAGATCAGAATACATGTATAAAATTCTTTTAAGGACATTTTGACAAAAAAACTATTTAAATACAATATTTCGACAAAAAATTAACAGAATAATTTTTTCCAAATGTTCTCCTTTTGTGAAAAATGCTTCTATTATAATAATATTTTGCCTGTATATACCTCTGTACAGAGGCTCAACTAGAATTTTTGAAATATATAACTTAGAAGTGGGTGTATCCATATTTTACGACAACAGAGGGGAGCAATTTTAAGAAAAAAACGCCAATAATTATTTAAATTGGTAGTAACTCTGAAAGTAATGTGAATTTTTCAAAAATTCTAGTTGAGCCTCTGTAGAGAGGTTCGAGCTATATGTAGGCAAAATATTATTATAATAGAAGCATTTTTCACAAAAGGAGAACATTTGAAAGAAAAGTTTATTCTAAGTTAATTTTTTGCCAAAATATTGTATTTAAATATTTTTTTGTCAAAATGTCCTTAAAACAATTTTATACATGTATTCTAATCTAAGTGATACTAAATATCATGACAATTATCCATTTATGCGCCTTTTTAAAATCTTGGTTCCGAACGTAGTCGGATACCTTAATATCATTATAAAGAAATGTATGTTACAATTTGATTTACTTTATCCTCATAGAGGGTAAGGACATCTAAGTAAAGTCTAGAATAACCCTATTTCAAAAGGTTTGTTATTTCATGAGCTCAAAATTTAGTATTATTACAGTTTTTAACCAAGAAAGGTTGTACAAAAAATAATTGCAGATGTCATATAAATATTATAAAAGAATAAAACATGTCAAATTTTATAGAAAAATAGAAAATAAAGATTCATTGAAGTATATATAAATGCTTAAGTTCACATTTTATAAAAACATAATTGTACAGTTTTTAAGTGATGTAGGAAAAATCAAAATAAACATACCTCTTAATAATGATATTTAGGTTTAAGGATAACCTTTGAATTTAAATGAATTTTTACATTGTTTCCTTGATTTTCTAACAGAAAAATCCAATCATTTTTCCGGTCACTATATCTTTGACTAAATATTATTTATCGTTTTTAATTCCCATAAAATGTCTTCACCAAAAAAAAAAAAAAAAAAANCAAAATAAACATACCTCTTAATAATGATATTTAGGTTTAAGGATAACCTTTGAATTTAAATGAATTTTTACATTGTTTCCTTGATTTTCTAACAGAAAAATCCAATCATTTTTCCGGTCACTATATCTTTGACTAAATATTATTTATCGTTTTTAATTCCCATAAAATGTCTTCACCAAAAAAAAAAAAAAAAATAACAAACTACCCATGTTTCTAAAATTATTTAAAAGATTCTTAAGGTAACTTAAGAACTATTTTTCTGTAAAGAAGAAAAAGAGTTTAATTTGAATTCAAAATATTAAAAAGTATCTATTAAAGAAACATTCGTGCCGCTGAATAATGAAGATTACCTTCACAAGATTCTTCGTTGCATTTGATAGCTCTATGATCGGGACCTTCACATTCTTTACCTCCATTCTGAGGTTTGGGGTTCGTGCAGGTTCGAACCTGGGTCTGCTCTCCTCCTCCACAAGGCTCTGAACAATCTGAATCGGATAACAAACTCCATTCTGTCCATCCACCGTCAACTACATCATCGAGAAACATAATTATGCAATGCATGAACATTTAAAAAATATATATCAGTGCTTAAGACTCCCCTCTACCGAATATATTTGAAGGAAGGAAGATTTGATCTGAGCACCTTCTGTTCCGTAAGTGAGTACTTTAGCGAGAGATCACGCCAAAACGATCGTCATCGCGTGTTGGCTATTACTGGTTTATATCAATAACACACCACCACATATTGAATTCCTGACAATAATATTAATCATATGAGAATTTTATTTCCCTTCTCGAATCTTTTCATTTAGGAGTTTTAAGAATTTTTTAAAATATTTTTAAATATCAAAGATATATTTCTAGAAAAAAAAGTCTTCTCCAGCTTTGTTCTTTTTGTTTCCAGAAAATGAAAACAAACGAAAACATAATATTAATGTTAAAAAAATTAATTCAACACTATCATAGTTTTTCATATAAATAACTTGAAATATTCTTAATATATATTTTTAAACTGAGTTTTCTTTAATGGATCTTAACATACAAATTTGGAACTGCATACTTTTTTATATTTGATCAATACATACTGAATTACTAAAAGACAAGGTCCAAGCTGCAAGTAAATAATCAACTGAGCTGACATCGTAAAAGACGTATATAAGTATAAATAAAGTGATGTGATTTAAACTACATCCTTATTCGAACTCCGTGATATGTCTTTTAAGTTGATTATAGATTCACAACTAGAATCGCATTAGAATTTGAAATCAGTGCTATAGACGGAGCTAGAAATATGGAATATTATATTTCTAAAGTTGTTTGAGGCTTAAACATGGTCTGTTTACTATGTCAAGGGTATATTAAAATACTTCAATGTGGACATCAGTTCATATTATGAACAATTCAGTGGTTGATCACGTCTAGTCTTAGACCCGACTAGAGACATCTAAGAAGTAAGCGTAGAGACATCTACGCTTGCAAACAAGCGATACTACATGAAGTAACATTCATAATTAATGAAGAACTTGCTGGAGAGATATGTGTATAAGATACATTCAGTGATATTATTAGTGAGACTGCATAAGGCTGATCAGTGAGCTTTATTAACAACATGTCACTATAAAATCGGTTTTATCATCGTACTCATAATCATACTAGAGGACTCTAAATTACTGGAGCGTCTTAGAAGTAGAACTGTTCAATGAGTCATGATTCGAGTGAGTTGTTGGGAGGATATGACATAGACATAAAAAATACAGTTTCTACTCATATAACACTTCAAGTAAATACATTTAATATCTAATGTACATTAGAAACAAAACTGCCCTTTTTTAATGCACTTGAGATATCAAGGAAAGTAAATAGCTCTATGGAAAACAACAAAAGGCATTTTACAAATTCAAAAAGTAACCTCATAATAATATAGGTTATACTTACATAACTTTGATTCTATTGTCAAATTAACAATACCTATTTCTGAATAGAAATTACATTATTTAGTTGTTTAATGGCCATTTTAAAATCTTCGTAGAACTATTGGTGGCTACCAAAACTGTGTAGACAAATACCTCTACAAAGAACATCCAACAATTGGTAAAGCTTTTTAGTTTCTTTTGTGTCAAACTTCTGCATTTCACCAAATAAAAAAATATCTTACATAAGCTTGAAAAAACATACCATTTCTCTTGGCATTTTATTTCATTTCATATAGCACACAAAATGTATTTGTTAACCCCTCTCAATAAAATGATAACAGTAAACAAATTTATTAAAAGAAGACATAAATTCGAACAGAGTACTCAAGTAACAAGTACAAGTACAGAGTACTCAAGTACAAGAGTAACTCAAAAACTATCTTCTTTAAATAACGAAAAAAGACGAAATTTGTTTCAATCCAACTTCAGATTTTTTCTGATTTGCCACTCTTTGCTCGACATTTCATCATTTGAAATGACGATGGTCCTTTTTAAAAAGCATGAATTATAATTTTTATTTCACATTTCTTACGACTCTTTAAGCAAATACATTTTGACTTTTTTTTTCAAATAACAGAGCTATATTTTGACTAATAAGTAACAGCAATTCCCTAAAATATATTAAATCTTTCAGTTTTTCATTTTTAACAATATAATAAGATTCTATTAATATTTGATTCAACAGCGATATTTATGTCATATTGAGAAAAGTAATTTACATCTTTATGTTACATAAAACATATCCAGAGAAAAAGATATTAAAAATCGCAAATGCTACCGTATCATCTCTCTCAGTATTAATTTCTTTAATTCATAATGCTGAAAAGTATAAGGTTTCCTAGGTATTCTTTAAATATGATTGTATCAATCTAATAAATGATGTAAGAAAAATATGTACCTTTATCATCTGCTAAAACTGCAATGGTGTTCAAAAGAAACATTGGAAACAATAATAAAATCAGGATATCTTGCATATTTATCATTAATACATATTTCATTATCTATCGTATCTTCAGGCAAATCCTAGGAGAAATTCAAAAAAATAACATCATGCTATTTTTAAAAGAATAACAAATAGATAATTTCTGTACAGATTTTAAAAAAAAAAAAACTGAATTATACATGTGTCCGCTTTTCTTTGATGTTTTTTAATTATTTTGAAATTTTAATTAATTTCCTAGTAATAATAATGAATTTAAGGTATGTATATATACACATACATACAATTCTTAATTATTCATATTAAATGCATTTTTTATCATTATGAAAATACATCCTTTATCAGAAATCAAGTTAAACAAGGAGATTAAAATATAAATGTTTAACGCTTCCGTTTTTGAAAACTTAAATATAAAATAATTAAATATGTCTGCGAGCAAAATATTTGATTCATTACAAACTTTCGTTACTTTTTTAAAGCTTTTGTTTCATTAAAATCATACCAAACTTTCACACACAAAGCCATTTTTCATATTTCAATAAAGTTACAGATATAAAGTGTATGAAGATTTTATTAAAAATTAAATAACGTTGATATTTGGATATAAAAACATTTTATGTTATTTCATTCGAACTCCATATTCTTAAATTCCTTTGCCCTTAACGCTGCATTAAATGAAATGTAATTTTATGAATAGTTTCTAAAAATTCTACATTATTAAAATGAGAAAATTCTTGTGCGTATTCTCCAAAGGAAATCCCTTTAAAATTTAATCATCAAAACATTTTACAACTTTTAGGAACTTTATTGCAAAAATTCTTTACGAATTTGTAATAAAATTAATGACAAGAAATAAATTGGATTGTCAGCATTTCTATTCATAGGAAAAATCTTTTATCGTCGGTTGCTACATAAAATTAATCTTTTAATTTTGAAAATCGACTAATATAAAGAATTTTAAATCAATTCATCAAAGCAAATTGAAAAATTGAAATAAAAGCAAAAGATAATGTACAAAAAAAAATGTTATTCCATTTAAAAAAATTTAAAGGAAAAAAAATTGAAACAAGCGGAGGTTCTTACAATAATTTCATGAAAAGCTTAAGAGACTTAAAATTGTCTTAGCAGACGATAAAAAAAACTGGAATAAAAATAATTAAATAAAAATAAACCTGAAGTCAAGAAATCGTTTGAACTATGGTTATTGCTTATAAAAAGACTTTGAATACATGGAAAATAACCAGGAAAATCTCTACAAGTAAAAAAATGAGGAATAAAGAAAAGAAATAACTTACACCGAAAGAATGAATGAACAGTGCTCTAAAAAGGAAAGGATTACGGTAAGGCTGTATAAGATAAGAATGATATAAAATGTATTGTGAATGAAAATCATTACTTTTATATTTTTAAAAAATATAATTTAACTGTTAGAGTTATAAGAATGTTTTAAAAAACTAGAACTTGAGTAAAGACAAAGTTAAACCGATACAAATGTTTTAAAAGGTATTAAGACGTTTTTTTAAAGAAGTTAAAATATTTCTCATAATTAATTATAACAGAGCAATATATTTCATAGAAACAAAAATTTTCATATTATAATAAATTATGTTTAAAAGATTGAAGATCAAAGGATTATTTCCTTATTTCATGTCCTTTAACCATAGATCATTTTTATGATTCTAAAAATTAATTTATTTATTTCATTATAAGTAATTCTATTACTATAAAGAAAGAATTTTTAATCGTTTTTTTGTTCCATGAACCGCTTCATCAAGGAAAGGAATCTATATAGTATGTATGTACAAGAAATTCGACGTTGAATTCACTGCAATATAACATTTTTAATAACAAAGACAATTAAAACTACTTTTAATTATGAAAATTATTTAAATAAAAAATAAATGCAAGATGTGGTTAATTTTTGCTAAAAATAAATTATTACAAGGATTTTTTTTTTTTTTCTTTAAGCTTAAAGGCTTTCTTTGACTTTCCTACAGACTTCTGATTTCCGCAGTTAGTTTAAGTAAGACAAATTATGAAAAAGTGAAGTAAAGAATAAAATTAAATAAAATAAATGCTATGAAAAAAGTCTGAAAAAGGAATAACTGTTACAGGAAAATTCTTTTCTTTTGAAATTCTTTTTCGACAGAAATATTAGTGAATAATGTGTGTGAAAAATTTGATAACTATTATTAGTTTGATTTGAGTTTTATTTTGATATTTTTAGTTTACCCACTTGTGCTCCTTTTCTGCTGTTACTTAATTATGAATAAAATAATTACAAAACAATACAGTTAAGACAACGAAATTAATAAAGTACTGCTAGATTTCTGTTTTTATCCGAGTTTCGAATTCAAATTTTTAAAAAATTGCTTTTCCACCGAATAATTTTCCACTTTGTGTTTGAAACAATACAAGGATTCATTTCTATTAAACATTAACCGACTATTAAATAAGGCAAATGTAAATTCTAGAAACTTCTAGAACTCAGGAGTGAAAATATAAAAATCTCACTCGAGATTCTAAAAAATCCCTGTATGATATAAACATTTTACATAAAATTAGTATTTTATAATAAACGTTTTTTTTTTCAATTCAAGGATTTTTTGTACTGCTCAAATTCTATTCATTAAAAACTACGTGTAGAATATTTTGATTCGTTGTAACTTTAAAATGCATTTGTAAAAAAAATTAAATCTTTTCGGTAGATTAATTTTCCAATTAGAATGTTATATACATATGAAATAATGAAAATTACCTCAAAATAAAACATAATTAATAAATATAAAACGAAAAAAAAAATCCTACCTTTTTTTATGCGGTACAAATATCACTCTTCATTCGCTTCGTAACTGAATGAATCTAAGTGAAAGAGTGTATTCTTCAGAGAATAGTGATAATCGACCATTCCAAGCTGTTTACGTGAGGGTGCAATGCATAGAAACATCTCCATGGGAATAGAGAGGTACTTCACACGCTAACACATAAACACGTGAAACAACCAGATGTTTATAAGGTAAAAAAAATAAATAAATAAAACAAGACGAGCACATTCCTTTACATTAGATGCAATTTCACTATGCACTGAAAGTTTTTCTCTTTTTAATGTTATTTTTAAATCTCGTTATATGTCAACTGGAAAACCTACCAAAGTGAAGCAGATAATGATTTGAGGAAAATATTTACAAAAATCTTACATTTGCGTGATAAAATTTTTGTTTCGTGTGTGTGTTTCTTCAATAAAACTTCTCTTCACACCTGATATATTGAAATGAAGATAATATTAAAAAGTTCAGCAAGTTGACTCGTCATATTATCTTAATTTATTTGTAAGCAGAATACCAAATATTAAGATCGGATTTATAAGTCACATACGTAAGACAGATTTTAAAACAATTGGGAAAGACGAGCTTTTTTTTTGTTTATTTGTCATATCGGGTTTTTGAAGCGATTTTCAACATTTCTGGGATCTTAAATTTGGCTCTCTCTCTCTCTCTCTCTTGGTTTTAACTTGTGCTTTGCATCCTTATTTAAAAATGGATGTTATGTACTTTTATCTCAGTATTTTAGATATTGTTGTAATTTTAATGTATTGTACACAACATTTTGGTACTTCTCAGATTTTTAGATTGCTTACATTTCTTCCACTTCTTGCTCCAAAAATTTATTCCACGTCACGACCATGGTTCAAAATTACGTGGTCCATCGCCAAAAGCCCTCGTGTAGCTGAACAGTGCGACGTTAATATTCACTCGCTCCAAAAATTTATTTGCCTATTATTTTTTAATTTTTATGAATATTTTTTCATCTATATATTAGTTTAAGGTAAGTTTCAAAGGAAGATTGACTCCATCAAACTAGTTTAACCCCATATTTCAGTTCCAAGCTTGAAATTTCCGTCGGAATTGCTAGATTTTCCTTTTCCTTTAATAGAGACTTTTTATTTCCTACAATACATATATAATAATATATTGAACAATATTCATTTTGCTCCAACTGAATACAGGTATGTGTTAAATTAATAGAAATACACATTTCGAATGTATCATACTTAAACCATGCAATACAGCCCAGTCACGTATCGTAACAGTGTATCCTGAAGTGGCAGCAAGTAATCTCAGGCGAACGTTTGACGGTGTGAAAATTCTGTGAGAAAATTCCATTCCTGTCAAAATCATTATATCAGACATGAAAAAATATATGTTTAGCGTCGAGTTAATAATAACAAACCATGTGGCTATTTCAAGGGTCACTGTATTAAAGGTTATGGGAACCTACACAAATCTGGGGAAGGTGTCCTATGCAAAGAAGAACTGTGGATGAAAGACAGATTTGACTGACTGATAGAGACGAATGTTGAATATGATGTTCCCCCAAAATGCAAGACTACCCTACCACAAATAAGCTCCAAGATGCCCATCTCCAGAACCCCGAACCAATAAAAATTATTCAATGGGATCTGCATTCTGTGATCATTGAAATTTGATATTTGGAGAAAGTGGAAAGTTGATTATTTAAGTAATTTTCAAAACAGAATTAAATGGAAATATCCTAAAAATGCTTTTAAAGATGGAGAAATTGTAATTATTAAAGAGGATAATATATATTCCTCCAGCAACCTGGCCTTTAGATAAAATAATTGAAACGCATCCAGGTAAGGATGGTGTGGTAAGAGTAGTGACTCTTAGAACAGTTAAAGGTCTATTGAAAAGACCAATTCATATAAACTATGTAAACTTCCTCTACATCAAGAATAATTTCTTGATGGAGGGGGAGGTATGTTAGGGTTCATGTATACCACTAGATGGCGCTTTTTAAACTATAAGGTGTGTATTATTGTTTACCCGGGAGAATGTAAAAACAAAGAATTGAAGGAGGCTGTACGGGCCATTCGCTCTATGTTAGCGGTACTTTATATATATATATATATATATATATATTATTGAATAAAACCTGTTGAAAAGACATCAGCACAGAGTGACCATTCCATAACCGTTAGTGTCACCTTCGAATGCTATAGAACCACAACAGTTGTACCGAGACTAATAAAATTAGAGATAACAGTAAAACGAACAGGTTTTTCGTTCTGTGACGAGCCATCATTTATATTACTTCAGGAAACCGAAAGTACGTCGTTTGGTTGTCAACTGTGATACCCCTGCAGCATGTCGACAAGATTCTACATCCTGTAGGAGTTGTCTTCCTTTCATTGACCATAGGCTTTTATTTCAACAGGTTAATGCCCGATCGCAAACGACACGCTTTCTTACAGCTTGTCTTCATGCTTCTCTGACTGGCTGTGCCGGTTTACCCATTGGACGCTTGGCGTGGTCTCCTAGGGTCCCAGAAGGGCCCGTGAAGTTGGATTCAACCAGATCTTTTAGTATAAATTTCGATCCGACAATACCATGGGGGCCCGTAGATCTTCTGCGCCCAGGGCCCGAAATAAGTTTAAACCAGCACTGCTGACTGGTTTCGAACACTTTAACTCTCCCCAATAGAGTATGGTTGTGCTCTGTTGAGATGGCATCTCCAATCGTCCCTGAATCATGCCGATGTAGATTACGAACTGTGTGTGGAACGTGTATAGCAAACAACACCACATGAGGACATCCACCAACTCTATGAGCCAATGCCCAGCCCTATAACACAGGTGCATTAGAATTATCTATACCGGCTAGTGAAGAGAACCGGCACGTGGTACCATTCAGTACTGCAATTTTTACATTAACCCAAAAGCTTGAAATGGTTGAATACCACAAAGTCTCCCGAAGACTGCGGAAACTTCATCTAACTTGGAAGCGCACGCTCGTAGTAATCTGATCTTAAGCCAGCTAGAGATATTGACGTTGCCTAATTTTAAAAGACATAAAATAACATCACGAAGATGTATTTTTGCTGTAGTCTATTCCGGTTTAATCCCTTATCTACCGACGGTATTCATAAGTACCACTCACTTTAAAATTACATAGAATAACTATTTTTACGAATACTCTGACGATACTCAGAAGAAATATTCTTTTAAATCCACTCTTACAAAATGTATGGCAGCATGGGTTCTATGATGAGTATTTTAGCGAAGGTGAATAGTTTTATAGCAGAAATTGCGTTTTCAGCGGATTGTAAAGATTGTCATGTGTCTTTTTTTTTTCCTTGTATGTTAATGAAGACCTTAGAAAAGGATTTGACTCTTTATTTTAAGTGAACAGTGTATACAATTAATTTTACAGTTGAATATCTTTAACTAATTAATTAGCAATAATGGATTAAATTTCCCAAAGTTGAGCATTTTGTTTACTTATATCCCTTAATTTTTAATGTAGTGATTCAGAAAAAAATATTGCATGAAAAAAACTGCGGTAAATCATTATGAGGTAGATAAAGGGTTAAAAGAAAGAGCAGGGACAAAAAACGTCCTCCCCAGAGGGAGACACCTGAGCTCTGACGATGCGAACCTGTATCATGATTTAATTTTGCAGAGAGCACCTGAGCCAAACGGGCACTCTAAGGATCTTTTACGTGCCGTATACATGGCCGCTGTTGATTTTCTGCATCATGAAAATCCACCGATTTGGGCCGGGTTCGAGCCCGCAACCTTAGGTGCAGAAGGCCAGTGACAAACCCCAACCACGAGAACTTAGGAGATTTTTTTAAAAATCACATTGAAAAATATCTATTGACTAATAAGAAAAAATTAAATCATTCTATCACTAAAATTACAAATCACGACACTTTTCAAAACAGAGTATATAAATTGTATAAAAGATAAACTAATGCATGTTTATTAAAAATATGCTAAATATTGGTCAATTTACAACATGCATATAAGATCTAGAAAATGGAAAAGTATGCCTCTAAAACTTAAAGGATTAAAACCAGAGCGCCTCAGATGTTAAGTTAAGAATAACCACAGGCTTCAAAATCAATTCTTAATTAAAGTATTGATTCGTAATTTTCTGGCGGAACACAAATTCCATAATTGAGATTCTGTTATTTCCTTTTCTGGTACACCGGAAATTATGATCAATGGAATGAAAGAAAAAGAATAAATGAAATTTCCGACGAGAGGGAAAACCCAATATTATTCCCTTTCCATAACATGGATGGGTGAGAAATCAATACATCATTAAATTAACACAAAGTAAAATAATTGACTTTAAATACATGCTTATATATACCAACGATAATTAAAATTATTGCTTGTCTTAGAATTTTATGAAATAGACTATTTATATATACAAAATAAGAAATAAATATTTTGTTGCGTATGTTTATTTTTGAGTTACAATAAGTAACTCTGTACACCCTACGAAATAAAAATTTTATTTTATGTAGGAAAGGTTTTATGCATAATGTACATGTAAATATTTCAAATCCTCTGCAACTCAAAAAAGAACTTTTAAAAATTTATATATATAAATGCAGGTTTAAAAAGTTCTTATTTATTATTCTAGTCCTTCATTATTTTTTTTTCGAATCAATTTTTAACCTTTCGCTTCATTTGTACTAGTATATAGATTATAAGCATTATTATTTTAGAAATGCATTCCTATCGAAATTTAACTTCTCATTAGCATACTTAGGGTTTGAACATTCGATATAAAAGTGTGTTGGGAGCCTACTTTAAACATAAATTTTAATGGTGAACTCCTCCACAGGAATTACAGTTACCTCAGCCTTATCTTGCCTTATCTTAATACAGCAGTGCTTCTTGAACTTTCAATATTTGCGACTGTATTTTCAATCATAATTTTCATCGCGCTCCCCCCCCCCATACAATAACAATGTATTGAATGTAATAATAATGTACTTTGACGCGCTAAAGCTCTACAATATATACATAACCTTAATTATAACTTGCCAAATTATTAATATAAATATTAAACATGCTACTTTTTTGAATAAGAAATTTTAAGTAAGCTTCTTTTAAGTAGGATAAGTATTATGTTTCATTCTAATTTTTAAATTGGAATAGATTGTAAAATCGTTTTTAATTAAATATTTATTTCCTCTCTATCAACCATTTTCCATCCATTCCAAATCCATCCGGATTTTCTACGGTGGCTGCTTTGTAGACAAGATATAGATCTCAGTCAAATATAGAAAAAGAAATTGAAGTGTCAATTTCTAATTTTACACCTTCTTTTTAAAAGCCCAAGGGAGTCACTGTGTGTGTGGCAATTAAATTTTTTCTCTATTCTGTCTTGATACATTAATTATCAAGTACATTATGCATTACAAATACATTTATAAGTATTTTATATCAGTGTGAATATGCATTTTATTTTTTGTTACATTAGAATGTATGTTTTACTTTGCTTCCTTTCAGTAAATTAATACTTTTTACATAATCTTTTATTTTAGAGAGAGAATCTTCGATATGCTCGCGCCCCCCCCCCCCCGTACGGTTTTCACGCTCCCCAGGGAGCCCCCCTTCCCTCCGGTTTGAGAACCACTGTATTATACAGCCTCCAAAATTACTGAACTTACTCTTGCAAAGATTATGCTTCCACAAACAATACAACTTAAAAGTGAGAAAATTGTGATTGTTCATAACAATATAAGAGTAATTTAAAACCTAAAAAAGTTAGAAACTATAAGACAATTATTCAATTATGAATGTTTACTTCAACATTTGTAGGATTCTTTTCAGCTACTAAAAGACATACTGTTTTATTTAAGTATTTTACAGATATATATTTTAAAAGATACTAACCGTTAAATAATGTTCATTGTTTTTGAATGTTCGTTAATTTTTTAGAATAAAATTGTGTTATACAAATGTCAAAACAAACTTGTAATTTATTTATAAAAGAATGTGGAATAATTCATTGTAATAAAATTTCTTGTTTGAAAATTAAGTTCATTACTGTGTGAAAACAGACATAATAAATATATATATCAAAAAAGAAATTTCTAAAAGTGATTTTTTTGAAAATTAAATCCCTTTTTTATAAAAATGTACATATATTATTATTATATATTAAAAATTATGTATATTTATATTATATGCACATAATTTTGAAAAGCAATGAAGTGACCACTCATTCGAAACTAAACGAACATTCGAAACATTCTTTGACGTGTTCTTGACATAGAAGTCTCAAAAAGAAAAAAAAAAGAGGAAACTAATATCTTGTGACATAATTAATTCCCATATAAACTATTTAGTTCTGAATGGATTTTTGTTTGTTTTGTTTTTTGTGAAAACACAATTAAAATTCAATGCCAACAAAAGAAAAAAGTAAAGAAATAATATCAAACTTTTCATTATGCTCTCTAATATTATGATAGCAGTATTGTAACCATATAAATTAATCATTTTATATTCTTTCATTATAAATGGATTGTATATCAGACGAAATGGGAAAGCCACTAAAACATTTTGATTTCCATGATTTTAAATGGTTTGTGTAATAAAAATGTGAATAAAAAGAAACATCAAAGCCATAACAAATTACAATTCAGAAATTGAGTCATAAATTTAGTTTTTTTTATTGCAATTTATACTGTCATAATCAACAACTCAGTTTAAAATAAACAAAATTAATACAAATGATCATAACACAAAAAAAAACATCACTCCCAATTTAATAATTATTTTCATTTTTCACAGTAAACCTAAATTTGAATACCTTAGATAAGTAGTTCCCAACATCAGTTTCATACTACACAGGGTCCAGGAATATTCAAAGGTATAGGATTCAATTATATTTTAGAATAGGGTTGAGGTTAGTTGCCAAGGGGAAAAAGTTCAAAAAGGGCACTGCAAGTTAAAAGAGAGTTTAGGAACCACTCTATCTCTCAGATTGTGTTTCATAGATTTAAGCTCATAATAAATGTTTATTCATAATAGGGAAGGAGACAAATTTTATTTCTGAAAGAAGGCAATAAAGGTATAAAAGAAATGTACAAACATAACATTGAAAACCAACATATTTAAAAAAAAATGAAAAAAAAACATAGAATTGAACTGATTGAGCTAACCAGTAATATGCATAAATTGTAATGAATATAACATACAATATATATGCTTCCCAGTCATTTTTTAGAGGGAAAAAATCATAAGCAAAAAAAAAATGCACATAGTGAACAAAATTCAATGCATACTATCCCTCATAAAAATTAAAGTTCAAAATGCAGTAAAAACAACTTTCATAGTATATTAAATTATAAAAAAACA
Organism: Trichonephila inaurata madagascariensis; assembly: GCA_019973955.1. Lineage (NCBI taxonomy): Eukaryota > Metazoa > Arthropoda > Arachnida > Araneae > Nephilidae > Trichonephila > Trichonephila inaurata. Next base: position 157,670 of record BMAV01025098.1, on the reverse strand, counting down.
TCTATAATATAAAGTCGCAAAAAAAATTTCACAATTTGAAGCATTCTATGCAGAATGACAAATTAATTCTTGCACATAACAAGTTTTCTTTAAGTACAAATTATACCAAAAAAAAAAGTTGCCTCATCAAATAAAGTAACTATTGCATTAAGCATTTTTTTCCACAATACTAATTCAATTATTATAATGAAATGCAGCTTGGTAATCAATACTAAATCTGTGACAGTTATAATCAAAGCAAGGATGAGACTAAAAAAAATGGGTCCAAAACTCAATTTCAATAAAGATCATCATAAGGAATGATAATAATTGCTTCATGTTTAATTTTGGTCAAGTTGTACGATGTGGATTGATGACGGATGCATCAGCTCAAATTTGGTCCTCATCACTTGATAGTGATTTTAAATGACAAGATACATTGCCAATAGTTTACAAAGTAGATTTGGTGACAAAATAATGAAATAAAAAAACTAAGCAATGGAAAAATAAAATTTTTCAAAAACTATTGTAAAAATTGTTTCATTTTAACATATTTCTAAAGATTTGTTACATTTTAAAATTTCAAATTGTTCTCAATAAATAACTTATTATACATATTATATACCAGCAACAAAATCCATGCCAATACAATACATATAGATATGAAAATTAAAATAAGTTATTAAAAATCTTGGACAAATTTAAGTCATAAAGAGCTAACAAATCAATTTTGAAACAGATATAAGGAAAAAAACATATTAAACATCTTAAAAGTACAGATGATTAAAGAGAGATGAACTTCCAGAATTTATTTCTAAATTGCTAAGAATAAAAATGAATTCAAGAGCTGAAAAACAATGTTTCAGAAAATTCAAATGCTTAACAAAAAGTAAAATTATGAAGAAACTGTAAAAAATATTCCACTTTTTTTAAACACAAAAGAGAACACTTCCTATTTATATCATCACTACCTTTTTAAAAAAAATTAATCAACTAAAGATTTAAGCCTTCAACAAAATGAAGTAAAACAGATATTATACAGATACCTCAAATACATAGTGAAAAAAATGATTGTAGTATCTTGAATTATAATACAAAGAATAATTTTTTCTTTGCTCTTTTCACATCATACAATGTTTAAATCATATGCTTATGTGTTCTCTATTTTTTTCACAAAACTCATTTCTTAAATTTTTACTGATAGAATGAATGCATTCCTGTATTGTTTCAAGCAATACTCTAAACAAAAAAAAATATTCCTCTTGAAAAACTATCAAAAAAACAAAACAAAAAATACCAATAAAACAATATATATTTACATAAAAAAATATGTGCCAAAGTAATAATTTAAAGACTGGTATAGTTATAAAATAACAAGAAATTATAATTTGGAAATATAGTTATGAATCCTTAGCAGACTAAAACAGTTATAAAAGCTCAGGTGAGCACTCTATACTATTATTGCTCTTATTTTGCTTTTGCCTAAATTTGTTAGATTAATCACTATAATTCAGAAATAGAAATATATCTCAATACTACATTATATAAAAACACTATAAATGAAATTCATAATTCAAAAGGAGAATCAATTACAAGCCTTTTGTAAATATCATTGAAATAAAACAAGAAAAAGAAGCATCCTTAAACAATAAATTATTAATTTAATGTGTATATATATAATAGAAGATATATATAAATTATTAGAAGATATATAAATATTCTATTATATAT
>BMAV01025098.1:125606-155597 GCA_019973955.1 Trichonephila inaurata madagascariensis | reverse complement strand
CAAAAAAATCACACACTAATATGCAAAATAAATTCATATATTAACAAATTTATGTTCATGAAAAAAAATATACAAGACTTAAATACATGGATCATCTTTACACTTTTTTTCCCTTTGTAACTGGAATAAAACATATTAAAATAGTAATTAAAACATTATTCTAAAAATAGTTAAAATTTTGGCATCTTGCATCAATCTTGACTTTTTAAAATGTATATTCATTATATCAGATTGAAGAGAAATACAGCAAAAGTTTTTAAATATAAGCTAAAATTTTGAGCCAAACATTACTGAAAATGTACAATTTTAATACTTCAAAAAATGCTTCAATGTACATTTCAAATAATTAACGCAATGAATATTTGCTTTTTTGTACTATAAATGCAGAATTATCATTTCTAAACCTCTTTTCAATTTTGGATACATGGTAATATGAAAGATTATGAAATGTTAGAACTTGTTTTACTTATAAATTAAGTATTCTAATATTGCTTCTTTATTGAACTATATTTTGTAATTCAAGAACATATAAAGTTTCAATTCACTCCGAAAGTCTACTCTAAAACAATCCTAAGAATAAATAGTATATGTGCATGATATGTATTAAAAATGGCTACAATGAGCATTGTGCTGTCTGCATTGTGAAATTCCTCAAATATAAAAAATAAAGAAATATAGATACTCAAATATATATAATCAGTTTTGCATATGAAAATTTTTTAAGAAACAATTTAAGTTATTGCATTAAGAAGGATCCACACTCCATACATACAACAAATATATATAAAAACACTAATTTCATTTTTCCTTATTATGTATATATGCTCATGCACGCACACAATTATTTATTTTGCATTTTACACATTTTAATTGTGTAAACTTATGTATTACCTTTCATAATTATTAATCATATATACACACACACATTATTGTAAAATGAAATTAGTTTTTTAAAAAAACCTTAAAATATTATAATTTAATTAGGCATACAATAAAGTAAATGCAACATTTGTAAGAATATAGCAATTTGTAATCACATTTAACATAATACTTAAATATTATAGCAAAACAATATAAATTTCTTTTTAAATGAAAAATATTTAGATTTGTTTTTATCTAAAACAAAGAGCATTTCGTTGCATAACTGGATAAACAATTTATCAGCAGAGCATATCTACGATTCAAAGATTAGTAAAATTTGTACATTACTTGTCATCCATTCCAGTTTATTTCATGTTAAACTACATCAAATTGTATAAAAATATATCAGTTAACAGACAAAAGTGTTCTGGATATAGAAGACAACTACTAAAATATTTACAAAAATTTTCGAAACACAATGAATTTTTAAGTATTTTTAAATAAATTATAACACTTAAATAAAAAGCTGATGCAAGAAAATTCTTCATTGTGTTCCTGAAAATTCAGACTAATAAATAGTGCACACTACTCCTTCAAAAACATTTGAATTCTAAAAATATTTGTATCATTAATGCATAGCTATAGGATGGAATTCAGTTACATGCATTAAGCTTTTAACACATGCTTCTAACAAATAACGATAAAACATTATGCATAATTGATCAAAAGTAATTTCAGAAAAAAAAATTCTGTAAGCCTATTTTTTAATTTGTGAAATAAATTGCATTTAAAAAATATGAATAAAAAATACTGTTCTTTTATAAGCATATAATACTGAAAAATAAATAACTGGAATAAAATAAAATTCATACAAAGCATGAAAAATCAAAAAAAAACTTTATAAGTTTTACTTGGTTTGATAAGAAATTAAGAAAACTATAAATTCAAAATTTGTATTCATTTAGAAATAAAAAAAAATAAATTGTTCCTTTGTAGTATTTTCAAAAAGCTATTTTCACTTTCTTACACAGAGGGAAAACAAAGTATTGTTTAAGCTGAAAATTTAGATTTCAACTACAGCAAAAAAAAAAAAAAATGAAAGAACACGATGTATTAAGGAACACATCCAAAACAATTAAATAAACCAAAATGTCTAATGATTATAAAATATCAACAAAAAAATTGATCTAAATATGCGTAAATTTATTCAGCTAATATAAAAACTGTCACGCAATTGTGCAAAATACACTCATGTTTTTGTTAAATTATTTAGAACAAATTTATTTTGTTCCATGTATACTATTCTTTTAGAAAATCCTTGTTAATTTCATGAAGTTGGTTTATATCAACAGATTTAGAATTGAAATGAATTGAATATTTTAATTTTGATTATGTTATTTCTCTCACAAAGAATTGAGAGAAGTGATTAAAGAAGTTGAGTTTGTATGCAGTAAGTATAAGAGATATTAATGTACTTCATCTTTTATAGCAGCTAGCATTAGTTTTAAATCAAAATGACCAGGACTTACAGAGCAATTTCAATGAATTTACATGTAGACATCAGTTAAATTTTAGTTACAATACTAGCATCTTATTTTCTCCACTTATATTTACATTGTTTCAGATTTTCCTCACAAGTAGATTTACTTTCATTATATGTAAGTTGAGAGTGTAATATAGTTAGGTGGCTATAAAAACAATATTTAATTCTGACTCTAAGCATATTAATCAAATGACTTAAATTCTTTAAAATAAATAAACATGTACATAAAATATTTATAAAAATAAAAAATTATGAATCAACATCGCCTTTCAATACAGTAACAAAGTAAACAAATTTAGATTTAAGATGCACATATTCGTTAAAGTATGTACATAGTTTCTCTTTAATGGAGTAAATAAATGGAGTAATATATTTTGAAAATAATTAGTATCACAGAAAATTGAGATCTACAGCACACATTCATATCTCAATTTTTGCAAAAATTTTGTGCATCTAAATTACTTGATGTAAAAAAAAAAAAATATCAGGAGTATATTACAAATATTTAAAAATAAATCTATATGTATCAAAATTAACATAAATAAATAGCTATGTTAAAACAATAAGTAAAACACTAAGCACTTTGAAAACAAATGAAAGCTTACACAATTAGATACTTAGTTTTTTAACAATTATTGGCACATAAAGAGAATAATAACCCACATATAAAATCCAAATTAACAATCCTCCATTAATCCTTTTAAAAAGGTTTAAACAAAGATACCCTTTATACCAATTTAAAATTTATTAAATAAATCTAACTTTAGAACTCTTGCATTCTTCTAATATCACACAAAGTTATATTTACATATATAATACTGTTTTAAAGCAAGTACAGAAATATTAATATTTCTTTCTTAAGATGTAATTTATATTTTTTTTTTAACTTGCACATAATGAAATGTGAATAAACACTTAATAACTTTTAAAGTTATCATTGACACTGTTATTTAAATGCATTTTAAAATGTAAAATCATATTACAGAGAGAATTTTGTTTTAATAACAAATATGCTTCAGAAATCAATAAAATTACATGAGTATGTAGTTCTTTACACATTTCCCTAAAAAACTATTACTTTCCTGCCAATGATAAGGGAAATTATATCTTAAATTATGCACATAGAATACAAAAGTTATAACACAGCCAAAGTATGTTTGCTTTGTGCAATGTTATTAATTCAATTTTTTTTTAAGTAACAAAAACAAGTTTGATTGTAATCTTTAATAAAAAAAATTTTATAATATGGATATTAACTATTACTTTGACAATTACATCCTGTTATGTAATACAGAATGTGCTATAAAAGCCAGAAAGTTAAAAATGTATTATATATATCAATATATAAAGAGGAAATAATCCAAAATCCAAGGAAATAAGCACAACACACATTCAATATTCATAAAATATAGGTACACATTTAATTCTTCAAATAAGCACCTTAAGTCTTTTCAAATTCAAGGATTACTTCAATTTGACAATAAAATTCTTTTTATATAAAAAATTATTTCACAATTTTTTTTTCTCATTTTTTACAATTTTTTCAATAATAATTTATATAAAGTAAAAATTCATATATGGCACAAAATAATACTTTACCTATGAAAAACTACAATTATATGAAAATAATGTATATTTAACTAAGTTTATTGCAAATTCCCTTAAACTTCAACATATAATAAAACAGATATTATTTGATAGGGATTGAAACTAAGTTCTAAATTATTTCCCTTCCATTTTACTTTTTGCAATGAAGATTCAACTACATCCTCTAGGGCATTGCATAATACTGCTTTGTGGATCGGAAGACAGCTCCTTAAAACAACATGTACACGGCCACCAAATGATTCATACATTCGCACAACAAGACAATCATCTCGGTCTTCAGCTTTCTTCACAGTTTCTATTACAATGGCAGGATCACTTACCTAACAAAGATGGAAAACATTGGTTATTTGTTTTCCAAAATTATTTTTGAAATTATAAAAAAAATCATCTCTTTCAGATAAAATATACATCTAAAGCAGATTCTTAACCAAGGTTCATGAACTAGGATGAGGAAAAATCGATTCGTTATTCTTTTTATTTACACACAAGGAAAACTAAATAGATCTTGTTTTTCACAATTCTAAAATGAATTCAATAAATAAAACTAATACTAGTTACTTTTTCCCCAGAAATACTACAAGGTAGTTCAATATTCCCATTTAAAGCAAATATCAGATCTTTCATAAATATAATTTTACTTTTTTTAATAAAAAAATGTATTCAGAAATAAAAATGTAAATTTTTATTTATGTAATACAACATACATACCTACATTTAATCTACATAACATAATGTCATTTTTATTATATGTTAATTACTTTTGATGTAAGCACAACTAGTTTTCCCCCTTAACTCTAATTTGTAAATGTGTGCGAAATGCATATGTCTATAAGAGTGTATGAGAAGAAAAAATTATTAAAATTGTTTGATTCTTTAGATCTTACAAGAAAGAGATTGCATGGCACAAAAAAATACCTAATCAATTATACAAGTTTTAATAAAAAATTTCGTTACTTCATACTAATAAATGATCACAAAAAAATAATACTGCACTGAATATATTAGTAAAAATTTTGTTAGAAAGAAATGAGTCTTTTCTTGATAAAATTGTAATTGATTTAATATACATATATATATTAATTTATTAATGATAAACACATATAATCATTTCTCACCCATTTAAAAAGATAGATTTGAAGATATTGATTAATACTTTCCTGCTTAGTAGAGAAAAAAGTTAATTAAATTAAAATTCACTTTTTATTTTATACCAAAAATGACATTATTTTTATAATTTCTTTTAATAAAAAATTATTTCACTCTAATATTTTATATTCTTTTTTCTATTATTAACTTTGTACTGCCTTTGGCACTAGTTTAAAGCTTTCTTTTTACTTCATTAGAAATTAATGTAGTTGCATCAAAAAATTTCTCAAAACCAAAATATTTTTAATATGACAGAGTTGAAATTTATAATTCAACAGTAAAAGTAATAATGAATAGAAAAATTTACATTATTGCATGCAACTATAATACTGCTTGGCAGACCAGAATTTTTTTCCCCCTACTTTTAATTCTAGTTTTTTTTACATTAAGGTTGTAACTATAGAAAAATATTAAAGTAAAATGCTGAACAGAAATTTAAACACATTTTTACTTGCATTCAATCAAAAATAACATCAAACCATATTAAAATTAATCTTTCTCCCAACTCATATATATATATAATCAATTTTCCTCTATTCCATTACATATCAAAAAAAAGGAAAAGATGTTTTTCAATCAATGTATCCTCATTTCTCACCAAGCATTCATGATGATTTTTTGAATCACAGTCATCAAGGTCTTAGCACAGTGATTGGTACTGACAACAGAAAATTATTTACTTTTGCAGTATAAATATCAAAAAACCACTACAACAAAAGAACATGTCCAACATTGTTTTCCTTTTTCGTGAATTAACTTTTACTAATTTACATAATTTTGTTTACTTCAATAATTTTGCAAGACATCAAAGAATTAACATACAACTTTCCTTCCCATTGTTATACCAATCTACAGTTATACCATAACTGATTAGCAAAAAAAAAAAACTAAATAAATAACAAAACTGAATTGAAGACAATTTATAACATTATAGGAAAGTGAATCTATAGATCCTTATTGAGGAAAGAATTGTGCATAAATCTTGAAATCATATTTTTGTTCTCAATCTTTTTTAAATTTAATAAATATTTTTTTAATTTAATAAATTTAAATTTTCAGATGTAAATTTGACTACAATGTGAATTTTAAACCTCTTTTTAAATTTCAAAATGTATATATACATATATATAGATATAACTCAATAATATAAAGCAACAGGGCAAAAAAAATCTTATATTGAAAAAAAAACAATTTTCAAAAAGGTTTCAATTTTGTGTCATAAGATATAGCAAAAAAACATCAGATTTCCAGATATTTAATAACAATCAAAACCAAAAAAATTCTACAAATCATAAATAGTTTGTTGCAGAGATTTAACAGGACAATATATATATATCACTTCACTTATCCAACAGGATCTTATAATGGTCACATCAAAAAGAAAAACCAAGATTCTAGAAGAATGGACTAAATTCATGATCATCACATGATAACGGCAATCACGTGTTTCCTGTTGATTAAAACTTGACATACTAGTTGTTCAACTTGTAAAGTTTAGATAACATTTAAAATTTGATGATTGGGTAAAGAGTTCACGTGTTAAAATTATTCAAACAGTTTTCAAAATTTAAAAAAAAAAATACTTACATTATACGAATACTTTTAAATTAAGAGTATTTTGTTTAACTATGTGCATTATTATATCATTACAAATATGTACTTTCTAAAAAAAGTTTCTGCGAAAAGCAAAAGTTGGCAACAGTGATGCACATGAACTAATTGGCTGGAAACACGTGATTATATTTATGATATAATTGTGATGTCACATTAATTTATGAGCTGATTGGCCGAAAACACGTGGCTCAGTTATCATGTGACTATGACGTCACATGAATTTAGTCCATTGAACACTTTATTTATCAAAATGAAAAAATAAATTGGATGAAAAGTATTGTAGTACACACATAGTTTAAATCTTTTCAAAAGAGATCACATGAATATGTATCAGGGAAATGATCACTGGGCTATATATTTAGTTGCATCAAAACATGAATCACAAGAATATTTTCAACAGCAAATTAAAAATTTAATTAGATTTATAACTTTTCAAATGTTAAAATTGGCCATTTAAATTGGCTAATTTTCAAAACTGGACTTTTATAAAAATTAAAAAAATTATTCTAACCTGAAACCAGCTCAATGATTCATGCATTTCTAAAGGTAATACACGATGAGCATTTGTTACATAATGACTAGCTCCTGGTTTAGCCAAATGACTTGTTGGAAAGATATGAAGTGGATAATTCAGTTGATATGCCAGTTGTATCACACCAGCTTGCTGGAATGTCTCTAATAAAGAGATATGATAATACTTAATTTATAGGTTAAAAAGATAAAATGAAATATACATATATAACCATATCAGTAAAAGAATTTTATGACTCATATTACCTAGAATATAATGATCACAAAAATTAAAACTTTTAAGCTTTTATTTAAAAAAAGTTTACTTTTAACTCTCTTGTAAAATAAATAGTCAATTCCTCACATACTAAACACTAATAACAAATCAAATGTTGCACTAGATTTTTCTTTAAAAAAAATATACTAGACAAATTCCTCTACACTATTCAAAACTACTGCATTAACTAAGTAGTATTCAACTACTTTTATTACATTACTAAATTTCATCAAAAATTTATTCATACAATAAACAATATTAATGTTTAATATGTTGATACAATAATCATCTAAACAATTCGTTATAAAATTAGGTTCAACTAATATCAATACACTTTAAAGTTGCAATTTTTAAGCAATAAAAAATTGTTTCTAATCATTTAAAGAAGCAAATTTTGTCTGCCATATTCACCACTAACTGAATTGGGTTTGAGTTAAGCAACCCAGATAAAGTAAACCACTAATTCAAACTTCCCGTCACCATTGGTTACTCAACAGCAAGTTTGCAACCTCATTTGTCAAAATAGTCCCCACAACTGCACAAGAGAAGTAAAATCTAACCCAACTTTGGCCCAGTCAAAATTTCCTAACTTGGACTGGGGTTAGAGAATGAACCAGCAATGGTAAAATGAACTTTGGGTTTTCTTCCTTTGTTCCTTCTTTCTGGTTCTTCCAGTTAACGGTGAATATGGCAATTAGTAATCATTAAAGTACAAATTTATCAAAGTGTTACAAATAAAAAAAAGCAATTACTAATTTTATTTCTTATCAGATCTTTCATACACCTCCAAAATATGAATTTTTTTAAATTTTCATCTGGTAAATCTTAACTATTTGTAATATAAATGAGATAATTTTCCAAAATCTAATAAAATTTATTAAAGACAAAAACAAAAAAATACTAACTAGAATGGGGCATCATAGCGTATGTTATAATATGTTTTCCCATATCAGCTTTAGCATCCGGAGATTTAGGTGAACGAAGTAAAGAAAGATACATTTTATTTCCTCTCACAGAATGACCATACTTGCTCTTATTCAGTATAGATACTCCCCAATCATATTCTGAGAGATCAACCCACTTGTGACCACAAACCTATAAAAAGAGAAAAATAAATACTGTTTCATAAATCTAATCATCACTTGGTGCATCAGTATATATTTTATCACTTTCAAAATAAACATATAATGATTCTTTTCTTATGGGTGAGATATTTTTCCCAAAAAATAATAATAAATCCATTCATGTTCTTTATTTTTATTATTCTATTACAAAAATACATGGAATAGCTCTTTCAAAGCTCAGGAGTTTTCTAAAAACAAATTATTTTAAATGTAATATTATTAAATTTAATTAGAATGCATCTGGTATTCTAATTAAATTTGAATTTTTTAACACAGACAGAATAATTTTATGCTTAATGTCCAATGCTCATTTCATAAGTAAAAATTTTTTTCCATAACTGAAATAAACATTTACAATAAGACAAATTACTCAGTTTGAAAATACCTATAAGATGTACAACTTTTTGCCAAGATCAAAAATTGAGAAATAAACAAAAGCAATATTTGCATAAAATTAAAAAAAAATTAAGTAACAAAATCCATACTTTCTACTTCTTTCTGTAAAAGGAAATGAGCTGGTTAACTCAAAAGATTAAGATAATGGAACCTGCTATATTATACAAGGTGTATCTAAAAAGTTTAGTGAATAGAAGTAAAAAACTAACAAAAAAAAAACATGAAGACAAAATACTTTTTTTTATTCTCAAAGTAACATCCATTGGCTGCAATACACTTTTGATATTGTTTATAAAGCTACTGGAATGAATTACAGATCTCTTTTGGGATTGATTACAAGTCACATATCGTCAGATGTTTAATAAGCCTACAAAACATGTGCCCTTAAAGGAACAAAAAGATGTCTGAAGGCTAATTTTGAAATTGATTACGTCACACATTGCCAGATGTTAAATAAGTCTACAAAACATGTGCCCTTAAAGAAACAAAAATATGTCTGAAAGCACCAGATCAGGCAAATATGTTGGATATGCAATAAAATTACAAGGCATGGCACAAGAGTACACAGATTGTAGTAAGTGGGTATTCATTGTCATACAATAGACTCCACTTTCTGCACCTGTGCATCTGTCGTAAATGTTTCGGGTGAGTTTGGCTACAGATGTTCAAGTGTAGAAAGTGGAGTTTGTTGCATGACAACGTAAGCCCTGATAAAACAATCCATGCATGCTCCTTGTTTGTAAAAGCTTTGTAGAATTCTCTCATTGGTTTGCAATTCCAGGACAAATTCTTGGAAGATCCTGCCATTGCTGCTGAAAAGCACACAAGCAAAGTACCTTGATTTTAGACTTCAGTAGAGAGCTCTTTTTGGGTCACAGGGAAACTGGTCAGCAACATTCCATTGTTTGCTGCTTTGACTAGAGTATACTGGTAAATTAATTTTTATCTTTTGCGGTGCTTTGCAGAAACATTGGATTTTGCTCACATAAGTCAATGAATCTTCCACAGTGTGCAAGCTTATTTCCTTCTACTTGTTTGTCAATGAGTATGGTACATAACAAAAACAGATCTTGTACTTACCCAAATCTTGATGATACTAACACAGCACATGCTAATTCTCAGTTCCTCTGATATCCATTGTAGAGACAGAGGGCAACTTTACAACAGCACCAGCCTCCCCCACAAAATGTTGCTAGTCATCATATTTGCTGAGGGTCAACCCAAATATAGTGTGCCATAAACATATTTTCTGCTCATTGTGTCTGTTACATACATGTAGTCCAAAACTGCATGCACTTTTGCCAATTCATAACAAATTTTATGCCTACCCATTGCTCCAATTCAATTTGACACAATCTTTTACGCACATTGTTTGATTGCCAAATGACAGGTAAGCTAGATCAGTTTCTTGTGCTCATTGCTATATACCAGTGGTCTTCAAATTTTTTCAACTCACGGAACCCCTATAACTTGAAGGTGTTTTTGCGGAACCCCTAGAGCTAGAAAGCATTTTTGTGGAACCCCATTCCATAAACATACTTCGAAGAATATATCTCAAAATAATATTCAAAGCAGATCAACATGCTATAGGTACTTTATGTAAAGGCAATTAAAAAAAGTATTGCATTTATTATTTAATTCTAATCTAATTTTTAATATAATTTACTCATTAATTATATTAATTTGTGATCCAAGTGTCACATACCCATGTATTATATTTAGTAACTGGGATATGTGCTTGCTTTTTTTCACACAAAATGTCGATGTCTAGGTCAGTGGAGATTAAATGCAATCACATTACATATTCTGAGTTTAATTTTTTTTTTTATACTTTGTTTTTGTAGTCACTTATGTTGAGAAATATATTTCACTTAAACTCAATGTTCTGAATGGCATTAAAAAACGTTTATAGCTGTGTGATAAATCCCTTATAGTTTGCATGAATTTGCAACTTAAAATTTAGAAGTTGTCCTTGCTTAAATTTAGATTTTAGCATAGAATTTGTTGATATGTTGATAAGTTGGTTCCTCTCCTTCATTATAGGCGTTTTTTCCACAAATGCAAAAAGATGCATTTTCCATTAGAAAACTATTTAGTATTGCAAGACATTGTGCTAACTAACAAGTGTAAAATTTTCTTGTGGAATCCGAGATAGTAAACAGTAGAATATTCACAATCTAGTAGCAAGTATATTTGTAAAGATTAAATGTGTGTGTTTTAATATTTTTTTACTATATTATAATAAAAATTTGAAAAGTGCTGCAAAATAAAATTATATATAAATAAAATTTTAAGTTTTAATGAATAGGGGGTGGTGAGTGCTTTAGATACTTGTAAATATGCAAACTTCATAGAGAATGTGAACCCAATTTTCAAACATATTTACTTCTTCTCGATTTTTTTATTGACTCATGGGAATCCCTGGGAATGCCTTGTGGAACCCCAGGGTTACATGGAACACAGTTTGAAGACCACTGCTATATACCATCCCTCCCCCCTGCACAAGGGTGTGGTCATATTTTTAACTCACATTGTATTTGAAACATTCATTCACTAAACTGCTTAGGTACAGCTACTACATCACTATCCAAATGTTCAACATAAGGAGATCTTCCAAACAAATATTTGATACATATTAGAACTATAAAAAGTATGTTAATTTGTAAAAAGAGATAGTTAACACAAAAAAATCAATTTTGGAAGTATTACTATACTTTTAACTACAAAAAAGAAAATATTTGAATACTACCTCATATTTTGCCCAATCCCATGATGTATTCCCATGAGTTGGCCTTTGAAGATTTCCAAATTGAATTTCATAAGTAGCCCGGGGTGACACCACATTTACAGGAAATTCCACCTAATAGTAACATAATACGTATTTACATACCAAAAAAAAATACCTTCAGTGTTTGAAAAACAACAAATTAATTCATTACAATGAACTCACCTTCAGAAATTTATGGCTTTCTTCCCAGTTAATAGTACTTTCAAATAAAATATAAGGGTGAACAGCATCAATAGAAATTTTTTGTTTCATTTCACTGTTCATTCCAATTTTTACACGGAAGGTTAAAGATACTCTTAAAGGACCTTGTTCAGAAACCTTTAAGGGTTCTATAATCTGAAGCAAAAATAAGAAAATTATAAGTCCGAATAATGTATTAAAATAAATAAATTAAGTTCATGATTAAATAAAACTATTTTTGAAAATACACACTGAAATGAATGAAAAATTATTGTACAAATAACCAAAATATGAAAACAGAAAGCCACATACACAAGTTTAGATTCAAGTGGAATCTAATTTACAAATGTTATTTACAAAAGTAAATATTTAAGTGAAACATAGGTTCAATTGATTTGATTGAAAATTTAAAATATAACAATTTCCATTTTTAAAATAAAATCACAAATGAAGAATTACTTCTACAATTCATTTAAACTCAAATTAAATTAAATTTAAAAATTTGAATTATATAGATATGAAATATACAATATATTATAAAAATGTTTGAAATAAATTGACCACAGATTAAAAAGAGCATGACACAAATTTGAATGATCTGATGATAAATAATAGGTGTAAATAATACTCACTTCTTTTATGGCATTTCTTCCTGTTTCTAAATGATAATGCATCACGTCCCATGCATCCCAAAACAAAGGAATATCATCATATATAACATACTTATTCCCTACACATCCAGAAGAAATAGCTTCTTTTTGACATTCTGATAAAATAAGTGATGACACACAACCTTCAGAATTAATAATAGCTTCTAAAAATTGGTTCTTTAAAAAGAAACTTCCATCCTTTTTTTGCTCTAAAAAATATCACATAATTTCAGATAAATAAACTTCACTTAAAATTATTTTCCATTGATTTATTATATAAATATAAAATTTTATAATAAATGATTACACAATTTGTATCAAGTACAATAAAAAAAAATAAAAACATACATTTCATTAAACAGTTTTAACAAGTAATAAAAACCTTTTAATACATATTAATATATATCATACATAAACTTAACAAATGACTATTTTTAAAAGATTTGACTAACATTTTTGAAGTACAATATTGAATCAAACCATTATTATATATGTCTAGCAAATATAGTAATTTAAAAAATTCACTAATCATCTAATTCATGTATGAAAATATTAACAACATTTTTAAATATAACCTCAAAGAATTTTAAAGATATACCAATGTTCACACATTCACTAAAAAGTTTTAATCTAAAAGTTGTATGCTTTTTGTGATGTACTCTTACATACTTTTTTTAATAATTCACAATAAAATAATTCAATATATTTTCATCACAGAAAAACAATCAAAACTTCCACTTTTTGAAACAATGATTCTTTTTTGGGGTATTTCATTACCAATTAAATAGTGAAATGCTGTAGAAAAAATCCTTCTATATCAATACCAAAAACACAAAGAAATTTATAATTTTAAAAAATATTTATTATTTGAAAAGATACCAAGAAATATATCATTAAAATCTTTACCCACACCATAAAATATATATATATATATATATATATATATACTAGCTAGGGTGATGCAGAAACTTGATTCAATTTAGTTTAAATCAATAAAATACTTTATCCAAAATTTTATTGATTATATGTCATATCTGAAGAATAAAATTAATATTTTCCTATTATTTTTCAAATATTTTCCAGAAATACCATTTTGTTAACAAATCAAAAAGATTAAAATTTATGTATTAAAGGTTAATTTAAATCAAAAAGATCAATAAGGGTTTAGTATCAAGAATGAAAAACTATTTTTAATGGGAATACAGAAAATTATTCTTTAAGGTAAATAATTCTTTGTTTCTATTCTATCACCTGTTCTTTTGATTAATTTTTTTTCTCAAAATTCATAATTAAAAGTAGTAATAGCTAAAAGCAAATGTACCTATTTTAATTTCTTAAAAAAAATTCCTTACAATATACTTTTAAATATAATATTGTTTAATATAGTTTTATTAATCAATAATGAAAAATCATTTTAGTATTTTAATTTGTACGAAGAATTTAATGAACAGTACGACATTTATAATGTCAATATTGAACAGCCTTTTATTGTTATAATGAATTTTAAGAAAACAGTTGGTTTTGTATTAAAGATGTCATGAAAAGTTCCCCCCTCCTTCTTTATATATACTGGTATAACTGCATAAATAAATCACTCAAATAAATAAAATTTAAACTTAAAAATATTACAACATTTGTAAATGGTGTAATCACCATTTTGTGTATGCATACATGCATTTTATATTTATAAAATATAATAATTATTCAAATGATATGATTTACAGTAAAATTACATTTTCAAATATAAATATTCTGATTTGATCTATTGGCAAAAGTGTTTATAATTCCAATTCAAAAATATAAAACTCATACAATACATGCGATAGATCACTATTTCAATTTCTAAAACAGTATGATCCATTTTCAATCAGTTAAATATCTCCTAAGAAACACACACATTCAAATTCAATAGTTCATCAATATCAGAGCAAAGAAAAAGGTAGTTTTTAAAGAACAGATTATGATGCACAAATAGAATCATTGATTAAAAGGCAAAAAGAACAGATGAATACCTAACAATCATCAAACTTAAAGACAAAAAGAACAGATTAATAGGTTATGAGACAAAAAGAACAGATACACAACTTAACACAATTCTACTACTTAAGCAGATGAACAGTAAGATTGGGTTTACATGGAAACTAAGAAATTGGTATTTTCACTCTCAAAAAAAGAACAAGTTGTCCTTTTATTCCTCTTTACTTAACATTCAACAAAGGTATTAACATTTCCAAAACCTGTTTATTTTTTAAAGTCAATGTACTAATTTTACAGAAACCCAGAAAAATCTATTATGAGTCAATTACTCCTGATTCCGCACTTAGCAACACTTACCAAAATGAACAGGTGCTTTGACTGCAGATAATCCACGTAATAGTTGATAACCCATTGGAACTACCACTACAGGGACAAGAGTGCCTCCTCCTGCTTCATTGCTCACATTTTGCATTGCTTTACCCACTCCTTCAATCCACATACGTCTTGAAATTTCATCCTTATACCAAGGCACCCTTATAAGCTCTGTCCTTTGCCAAGATAGCACATTTACTAACACAAGCTCCTCTTCTTCTCCTCTACCTTCAGGTACACCTACAAAGTGAAGAGTATTCTTATAAACATACAGAATTTAATAAAATGAATTTAAATTAATATCATTGCTTGACTCTGTGTAAAATGAGAATAGGGCAATAAATAAGATAAAACTGAATAAAAGTTTATGTGATTGATACTAATAACAAAAATGTTACATGAAATCTAAATTCACACATAATTGAATTTCATCAAGATTCATAAAAAATATTCAACACATGAAAAATTTTTGCAAAATCCTAAAGAAATTATAAATTTTAAAAAAGAAAACATGTGGTATTATTGTCTTATTTCTTACTTTTACAATAACATCAATGTAGATAATATAAATAATTGACAATAACTTTAATTTACTGCCTTAATTTAATAATAATTTACTTATTAACAATACATGAGTTACATTTAATACATATAAGAAATATAATACACAATGCACGATTATTGAAACTACTTTACAAAATATTCAGAATGCACTTTACAAGATACTTCAATACACTTCTGATTTAATACATTAGATTATCAACAAATCATTACAAAAAATCTCACAATGTACAGTATTTTTAATATAACATGCACTTGATGAAAATTAAAACACATTTTACGTTCCTTAATTAGAAGCCTAGAAAAATAAAATTTGTCATTCAATCTCTACAAATCTCCATTTTATATAATGTTAAAGTTCAATTTTTTTTAAAACAAGACACATATATAAAAAAGCTTTTAAAGATGAAAAAATTAAAGATCTAATTTAAAAATAAAGCTTTTGTTTAATTTACAAGCATAATTCTGATTCAATTTAAAAATATAGTTTATAATATTTATTATACTAATTATTCAGGCACAAATTCTGATGACATGTTACAATCTGAGTACATCATAAATACTGCTAACCCATACAAAAGAGTTTTTTTTAAATGTAAATATGAATTCAAATCATATTTATTCAGTATCATTTTTCCCTTCACTTCCTACCATTTTATTCAAAAAAAAAATTTTAACTTGGGAAAACTCTTTTTTTCTAAACACATTTTCCTTTTTATTTTTTTACTTATTTATTACAAAAACTACCTCAAAAATGTAAAAAATAATTCATTTTATGTTAACTGTGAAAACAGAGAACACTTCTATCATACTAAGTACACACTGGAAATTATGGTGTAGCTAGACCTAAGTGGGCCCTGTATCAACATTTCTTGCACACCTTTTTTGGGGGCCCCATATATTAACAAATTTTTCTTACATATAATGGGCCCCTATAGCTTGGGGGCCCTGTATCATTCATACAGCTGATACTGCGGTAGCTACGCCCCTGCTGGAAGATTTTAAAGCCCAGATTTTTATATTATGCATCTGAGATTTTAGGTGGATATCTACAATTTTAACATATGCATTAACCAACTGAGCTAAAAATCTCATCTGGATAACCTTTTCAGATTTGCAAATTTTAACTCAAAATGAGAATATGGGAATGACTCAAAGAATCAATATACATGCCTTACTGTGTTGATTATTTATAGAATGTTATTGATAACATTGTAGAGGCAATTTCTAGTAAATGTTATATAATTCACTATTAAAAATTAATGAGGAACTATTTTAATTAAGATTTTTTTAAATAAATAGAGTGAGAGACATATCCAAATAATAGTCCTAGGTTGAGATACACTGCTTTTTACATTAGAAGACAAAATCATCACTTAAGCAAAAGAATCAATCTTTGGAATTAGGAAGGAGATTTGATAATGTTTTTTCTGAGTTCTCAGTATACAATCTAGCCAACTCTACACAAAAATTTATATTCAATTGAAATAATTATTAGCTACTCTTAGAATAATTATTACCTTTGAATTACTATATGCTCTACTCACTAAGTTAATTAAGGTTTCATGAAAAAACCTAATTATTTGTAAGTTTACATTAAATACCCCAAAATAAAAATAAAAAATAGATGTAATAATGATTCATACCAAATAATCGTCGCACTGCAGTATCCATCAAACCAGCAGCGCCTTTTATAACTTCTTTGTAATAGAAGGAAGCTTCTTTATGAACATCTTCAATGGAAGTTCCAGGTAAAACATCATGGAATTGGTTTAAAAGCATAATTTTCCAAAGTCGTTCCAGCTCTAATTCTGGATATGCTTTTTTGTCTTCATCTCTGCATGCTGCCAATAATACACTATGTAACAGTTCAGTATCCCTTAGGAGAATTTCACACTGCCTGTTCAAAAATTTCATTTTGGCTTGGGTTGTATAGCTGCCATTATGAAGTTCTAAATATAATTCACCAGACCATTTGCACAATTGATTAACGTGTTTTTCTTCTACTATAGAAAAGAACTGATCTGGAGTACCATGCTGAACCCTATGAATTGAAATATTTTAAGAAGTTAGTGAATTCTAAAATAAAAGCAGAATATTGAAGAGAAGTGGAAATTTTTGTATAATCTTATAACATTTACTCAACAGTTTTCTAATCAATATTCAATCTCTTTTTTAAATTCAAAAATAAAAATACATTTTAATAAAGTTTTAAAAAATGCATCTTGAAGTTAATTTTTATTTTTATTCAATTAAAAGTACATCACATCAGAAAACAGATGAAAGGATACATTTTTTAATGGTTCACAGTTCAAAATCAAAAATAAAGCTCTATCCTTTGCAGAGAATGTGTGTTTATTACACTACATTAAATTACCTTCAAAGCAAATTTTTTTCTTAAATTTTGAATTGAACTTTTATTTGAAGCTGATTTAACTAACTAAATTTGATTTAATACTTCAAACATCCAAATGCTTCAACTATAGGTCGAGTTAATTAATTCAAATTAACCCTCTAAACGGTCTGCACTTAAAGTCTTGCCATTCTGGAGATGCTTCAAAAATGCACCACACATATTTTGCTTTCAGGTGGGGTTCTCAAAAGCGGTTGAGCCATATTTTTAAGAATTCGGCTCGGCTGCTTTTGGGAATCTTGCTTGAAGGCAGAAAACGCATCTCTGGAATGGCGGAATTTTATGTGCAGACAGCTTGGTGGGTTAAATTTTAGTTCGAAAAAAACTGTTTAAAAATTTAGACTTGATTTGATGATTAATTCTACTTGGCTATTTCTCTTATGAATACATAAAACAAAAATGAATTCATTGCCTTTATATATGCAATATATATTCAACACAATTTTAACAAAACTTCAAGTGTAGCTTTTCTCTCATACTAAGATTTCATTTAAAAGTGATTTCACCTGATTTTTACAAATGTCTGATCATTACTTAGTTTAATGCAGCTCAAAATTTATACAGCAAATATTTTCCAATGTGTTTAAATCAAGCTAATGTTTTATTTTGATAATCTTAATACATGTTTTATTAATCTAATTTTAAAATATAACAGTCGAAATAAGAGAATCTCAATGAATTTAAGATTAAAATTTACCAAATTAAAATTTTAGGAAAAGATATATCACTTGCTCTCTTGATAAATTTTTTATGAAGCAATATGCATATTGTATATTTTTACAAGTAATGCATACTTAAAGAGATAGGAAAAAATATCCTAAATTTTAAAATCAAAACTAAGATAAATAATGATCAAAGGTTTTTAAGAAACTTAAAGAAATCATTTGTAAAATTAAACACATGAAACATTTGAAAGCAATGGAAATAGTACTTAGAAAAAATAAACACATAAACAAAAAGCTCTTTTAATAGGGTTCAAATGTCCTATTATATATATTTAGAGAACAATTATGCAATATCTTTTACTGTAAGGAATTAAAATCATGTTTAAATTCATTTATAAAGTACTTTAATAAAAAACAAACTTTGCTATTCCATCCACATTATTAAGTCTTTTAATCCTCTCAAGCATATCTCCAGTTGGTCCTCCACCACCATCGCCCTTTCCATAAAGCAACAAGCTACATGATACTCTCCCTTTATCTGCAAGTTTATCAATTGATGAAACGATCTAAAGGGACAAAAAAAAATGCAGTACATTAAAAATTTGAATAAATAAATTATGAATTACAAATTTGATCAGTCCTAAAATTTTTACTCTTTATTATCATACTCATTCCACAAAAACATTTTGTGATAATACTATATACATATTTTTAATAAACAGAAGATAACACATGGTTGTTTTTTTTATTATACAGATGTAATTTAAAGAACAGTTGGAAATATTTTACCTCTTGTACAGTTGCAGTTGAAGTGTATGTTTTATTTGGAGGGAAATGTACAAGAACATTAGTGCCATCAATTCCTTCCCAAAAGAAGTTGTCATGTGGAAATTCATTCACTAAATTCCAACTCATTTTTATGGAGAGAAATCTTTCCATTCCACAAAGTCTATTAAGAAATTAAATAAGATATAAATGTGTATAATAAAAAACAAAAATCTGATGTCACTAATAAAAGACATTGTAAACGATTTAATAGAAAACTGGATTTCAGTTTTTCTTTTTCTTTTTTTTTTTTTTAATTAATCTTCCCATAAGTAAACACAACAAGGGTAATTTGCAAATAGACCTCACAATCTTGAAATATGCCTAGGTGAGAGAAGAGAATGGATCTAAACCATAACCTAAGAAGCTTCATTGAAACCTTACTCAACAAAATTTCACAAGGCCATACATTATAATTTTTATATCCAATTGGATTTAATACACAGAAGTTCAATTTCCATTCAATAAAAATAATGACTTTCCCCTAATGCAAATAACAGAACAAAGAACATTTAATACCTTATTACACAGTAATAACTGTTAAAATGATATGTGCAAGACAGTTATATAATTATTTCAAAAAAGACAATAAATCACAAAGCAAAAGAGATGGCACAAATAAAGTAGATAATCTCAAAAACCACACTTCTACTTGATATAATGCATATAATTTTTAAAAATTAAATTTAAGCTAATACATTATTTAACTCAAAAATTAAGCGTATCAAAAGCAGGTATATACAAACCTAGAATGTAAAATACATAATAAATCACTAGTAAATAACTACAAAAAAAGTTTATAAACATATATTTTTAATATTTAAATCAATAACTTTAAATACAAAATGTAAAAACAAAGCAAGTTTATCATTAACAAATTTTCAATCAGTTCTTTCAAAACCAGCAAATTATTTCAATAAATTTCAGTAGTATGAAATACATCACTAAAAAGAGAAAAATATTTTAAAAAAATTTCGATATAGCAACACATTTTATATACTTTAAAGTTAACAAAACTTAGACTAACTTCATAATCTGTGGGAGCTGTGCAGAATATCCAAATGTATCTGGAAGCCAAAATTCTTTACATCGTTTACAAAACTCTTGTTGAAAAAATCTTTGACCATACAAAAATTGTCGAATAAAGGATTCTCCACTGAAAAGAAAAGCTTTTATATTAAGTAAAAATATACATATTTATGATTCATAAAACATTATCAGCACTTATGCATCATAATGTCACCCAATTTGCTTAAATCATAGCATGCTATCAAACACTACAATATGCAGTCAATAATGGAAAACCATTTATTTGCATGTTCAAATATAATAATCTTGTTGGCACATGCTCCATAATAACAACCCTTTTTCTATAGGTTAACCATTCCCATACATAATTATAAGCAATTTCATTATTTTCAATTTGTAATATTCTTTTAATTTTCTTTAAAAAAATGATTAAAATTCAGGATCCACCTTCTGCAGCAGAAAATTCAGTAGAGTATTTTCAAAAATACGATCTAATACATAAATACCTGAAAGACTATGGTTTAATAAAATGATAAAATAAGAAACATAGCTAAAATGCATGATATTTAAATTCATATTTATGTGAATTAATGGGGAATCATCTACATAAAGCAGACTCAGTAATCAGGATTTTGATTACAATTATAGTATTTTAGTCATCTGAATAATATAGTTATTAGAGCTTTATTTCAAGTGTATGTGCCTTTTTTAAATATGGTATTTAACTCTCTCCTAAATATTCACCAATTTATTTAATGAAAGGTTGATATGGAAGAAGCATGAGTGAGAATTTGTTTTCCAAGCATGAGTGGAAATGATGGCAGCATTTGGCAACATTTTTTATAAGGCAATGTCTTTTGATTTGATGTGGTATAATGCATAAGAATTAATGGAATTTTATTATAAATAAACAAGAACTGCAAAAATTAAAAGATCTGATAATATAATTTAATTTACCCAGGTAAGTTGCCATCCATTTCAACCCAAGTACCACCAACAGGAATAAATTGTCCTTTAGCTACAAAGTACTTTACTTTCTCATATAAAGCTGGATAATTTTCTTTTACCCACATGAACTGTTGAGCCTATAATGTTTCAAAAAAAAAAAATAGTATACATATAAAGATTACATTTATCAAATATTATAACTGAATTTCATTCAAGAACAGCTTTTTTAGGGAGTAAATCTGAAATACTCTTTTTTGTGTGTGCTCTGCGTTGACTTATTTGGAACCTTCACAAGATACAAGGTGCTGGAAAGACACCAGATGGCTGATCATTAACTGGACATACCCTCCAACTAGGAAAAAAGAGGAGATATCTATTTCTGGTAAATTATATGGGTGTGAAGTATTTAACCTCATTGTGAAAAGCAAGTTCACATATGTATTTCCTACAAATGTCTCTCACATCCAGGTGTAGTCATACATGCACTTTAGATGGAACATTTAATTAGTATTTTTTCTTGCCACTAGATGTATCCCTAAGTCGATAGAGGAATATTTCAAAAATGGAAAATACTGACCTTCATTTTAAATGGCACTATAGGTTAAATATATTTTAATCTTGTTGCCTTAACTTGGATTTTTATTTAATCTTTTCCTCCCAAAATTTTCTCGTTGATTTTTTTTTTTGGTTTCCAAGCATTTGAAGATATAAATTTATTCATTTACTAATTTTTCTTTTTATGTATTACTGTAATAGCTCCATGTTGGCAGAAAACAAAGAAGCATTGCAGGAGACATTACAGACAGATGCAAAAAATGGCTTTGAGAAATGTCCCCAGAGGTTGTACAAATGTTGGGGGACAAAAAGGAACACCATACAAGAGGATTATTTTTAAGGTGGTTGTGTGCATCAACAAATCAAAAATGTCTCCAAAGCTTTGGATCCTACTTCATATTTTTAAAAGAAATAATAGACAGTATTTAACTTTTCACTAGTATACTTCTTTAAAAAATCACAGGTCTTAATAGCTACATTAGATCATTATGAATGCATTTTGAAATGAATAAGCAAATATTTATCATAAGTAAAGATTACTGTCATCTCAAAGTTTCAAATTTCAATGATTGTTTTCCTGTCCACCTAGGTATCATGTTTTAGCACAAGTTTTGTTAACAACAAACACAATTTGTTTTAGTCTTTTGCCTATTTAATGAAACCTCATCAAGCCTCATTACAATCAACTTTTGAAAGGCAGATAATCAAGGGTAAAACTGTAATGAGCTTAACTTGTTGCACCTTTCTAATATATCTTCTCTCCATCAAATCTTAATTAACCCAACTTTAGCCCAATATTTACATTCTTAACCAAAAAAACTAAGATGAGTCAAGTCCAATTTTATTATGTTACATATATTACAGATCCATGTAGAATAGAAAAGTATTCTACACTTAAAATATGTTTTAATCTTAGGTTTCTTATTTCAGAAAGGTATTTGTAGCACGCTGATAATTTAAAAAATTATTTTATCAGTGACTGCCTCTATTTACAATTGAAGTATCTTTCACTGTACTTAATGTTATCGATTTCCAATTTATCAAACTTTAACATTAAAGAAATCGTAAAACAAGTTTTCAAAAAATTACCTGTGAGCAAGCAAAACGGAAATTCGGATACCTCTCCATCAGCTGAACTGCAGATGACCAACTTCTTGCACATTTTCTAACTGTTTCTTCATATGGCCATAGCCATGCACAATCAATATGACAGTTTCCTACAGCAATTATTTTATGCTGACTTTCACCATTATGTTGAGAAAAAAACTTTGTACCCAATTCTTTTGCACTAACATAACTTTCCCTGGAACTATTTTTTAAAAAAATTTTATTAATGGATTTACATACATTAATATATGATTATACATTAAGTTGTTTTTTTATTGGGAAAAAAATACTAATCTTATGAAAAATTAAAAAACTTACAAATCTCCTTTTTGTATTATATTAATCATTTCATTAGCCACATAGAGAGCATCAAAAGGACGTGATGTTGATCTAGGAAGATGTTTAGCAATGCCATAAAGAACTTCAAAATCCATAATTAGCTCATAAACCTAAAAATAATGAAAAATTAAATAAATTATGAAATGAATTTAATGGAAAAAATCATCTTAAATTATAACTACAAAAGAAGAATTCTAAAAAAACTATATTAAAAATTTGATACATATAACTTCTATAATTATTAATAATGTATTTAAATTAATAGCAAGGAGATAACACATTTTTCACACAAATTTTTATGGATTTAAAACGATTCTAACAATATTATTAATATTAGTATCTTAGTTTTATTTACTTAACTTGGTTTTATTGTTCCTTTTTTTTTTACATATATTTCATTTAAATTAATGGCTGTCCATTTCTTAAATATCCATAAATGTATTTAAAAAATAGTTTATATAAATAAAATTTCATAATTTGTAAACTCTGGAATTTAATATCAAACATATTCTTCACAGTTCTTACCAACTATTACTCTGCTTATGAAAACAGTTTATTGTAAAAGAAAATTATTTGACAGATTGTTAGTTATTAATATGGCACATCAAAACAATACAAGGGTTATTGGCACTGAACCTTGCAATTTCACACCACGGTCAAATGACTAGAATGACACTTCACTCCCCAAACTTCCACACCATGCCAATATGCAAACTTTGAGTTTAGATAGATTTAAAGCGCCCTCCTCGGCCCTTTTACACAGCACACACACACACAAGTAACAAATTACTAAAAAACATTTTCTTTGAAAGATTACATTCAATCTAAGATACAACATATGCATCATCAAAAACATTTCAGAATAATCGCACAAACTCTTATACTTAGATTCACTTACATATATAATTAAAAATGCTTAATGTGAATAGAAAAGCATTTAATGAAATAAGCTTATCATCATTGGTCAATGGGAACATTTTAAAATGAGGAGAGGTAACTGTTATAAACAGATATTTTATTTTTATTTTAATGTTATTCATATCAACCATAGAATCTCTTGAACATATAACTTAATTTACAATTCCACCATAATTTTTAGTATAAATTTAATATTTCCAAGTTTAAATTCCACTAACACAAAAATGAAACAAATCAGACACATAAAAAGATACGAGATATAACAAGAAATTTAAAAATACTAATATACAATCTCTTGCAGGTTCCTCTTTCATTAGCTACAAAATTCAATTATACAGCTTACAAGTGATGATTTCAAAACTGTTGTAAAAACAGTTTCAAATGAGTAAAAGTCTTTATTTTATGTAAGTGAAAAATGAAACTTGGATGTAAAAAAAAATTCATCAGCACTTATTTTAAATCATTTTATAACTTAAGTTTTTTTTTTTTTTTTTTCTTTATTTCATAATTTATACAACTATTAAATATTCTCTTTCCAAAGAAATTTTTTATAAAGGAAAAGAAAGGGGAAAAAAAGTAAAATGAAATAATAAGTTATTGTTTATTAAGATAGCACTTTAGAAACACAAAAGGATTGTAGATTACAAATCACGTAATTTAATACAATGGTCAAGAGATGTAAACATCATCTGAGCTGGTATCCCATCATTCTAACTTGCATACCATTTAAGTGAGTGAGTGTTCATTAATGCTGCACTATAAGGCAACACGAGGGCTGTTGGTGAAAGACCTTGTAATTTTGAACCATAGTCAAGGGATGAGGACAACACTTAAGCTGGCACCCCTACTCCTAACTACCACACCATGCCTGTGGGAGAACTTTGAGTCCCAACAGATTTAACATGCATCATCACCTCTTCATGGCAGGTCTTCAGTGGCACAAGGGCTCAATCTCATGACACAATAGCCCCAAGTGTGTGATATTAACCATTAGGCTACCACTGCTACCTCCACACTATTCAAAGGTGAGGGGCAGAAGCCCTGACAGATCAACTATGCATCAGCTCAGTACAAGACAGGTCATTCCTAAGCATTAGAATTAAACTAAAACAATGCCAACTAGTGACCATGACCAATAGATAACAATAGCCCAAATAAAGATTAAGAAATAACATAATATATAACACATATCAATTTATTTTAAAAATATTATTTAATATTCAATATTGAAAATTATTACCTGCCTATCAAAGCATGCTATATCTGCTAAATCTAAGGTAAAATATCTTTTACGATCTGGAGGAGAGATCATATTTGGAGAGCCGCTACCAAAGAGAGTATTACAAGCCATTTCAATATAAAATGTTTGTCTAAGATCTTCTAAAGTTGCATTACTGGAAATTATGAAACTCTGTCTTTCAGTCCCTGTTGAGAACATGTATAAAAGTATAATTTAAAAATTTTATATAAGTAAATAAGAATTGTTAATTTGTTTTAGTCGAATAAAATTTTACCATTCAAAAATATAAATATGAGTTAGATCCTAATTTTTAAATACTCATTTCTAACTTTTCCAACTTGTTGAAAATACATCATTTTTAATCTGTGTGGGTCAAATTGATCCAGCTGGTAAATATTTACTTTAGGTCTGAAGAAATATTATTTTATAGTTCATTTAGTACATCATTAGTCATTAGTATTGTAGAAAGCATATATTTTAGTTTACTCGTTTTCTCTTTCCCCTTTTTTCTCATTAACCCCCTTTTGACTGGAAATGTACAAGATTTTTAAAACATTAAGAAAAATTAAATAATTTAACCCCCTTTTGACTAGGAATATACAAGATTTTTAAAGTATTAATAAAATTTAAATAATTTATAAGTTTTAGACACAATTTTTATTTACACATTGTAATTACCTTACTATTGACAATGTTTTTTATGATAAACAAGATTCACAATAAATATTTAGAAGTTCTTATCAAAGAAATGTCCGATATAAAGCATATCTGGTCAGAGTATTTTGTTCTTAGGGTCACATTATTCCCATCTTCCTAGTTTAGAAGTTCTGACATCTGAAGTTTTACCTTTCGCAACTAGTAACTTCTTATTTAATATTATTAACATGTTCTTTTTTTCCCCAAAGAGTTTTCTATGATTCTCTATAAGATGCTTTCCACATTCCTTTAGAAAATGAGGCCTCTTGAAAAACTTGTGTTCATTAAACAATTAATTGACATACATAAAAAAAATAACTAAAGTATAAACAGATCAATCACATCAATCATAAAATAATCCTTGTTTCTCTTTTGCACGTGTATATAAGTGACAGATAATTTATCCATCATATCTATTAAGCCTTTAGTTTGGCACGAATTAAATTACAAGAAATGCTTTATTTTTTTTATTGTTATTCAGCTGCATACATAGAGTTCATAACAAAAATCAAATATGTTTTGTAAATATTTATTTAATTTGTAAAAATGTAAAAAGTAATACAACTTCAAAAGTTGAAAGTGCAATATTGCTATAGGAAAAATTTCAAAATTGTCATTCAAATGTTTTTCACTTGGATATCAACAAATCATAGAAACATTTATAACAAAAGAAATTTTTTTTATCGTTTATTGTAAATGTATCAATCTAGCTTAAAGATATTTTGAACTAATGTAGAAAATGTATTATAATATGTCAAAATGAATATCCATATAAATTCAATAAAATAAAACTATATATATATAATTATGAAAGCTTAAAAACTTTTATGAAACTTAGTGATCGTTCAAAAAATAAAGATGCAAAACAATTATTTACCACTTAAGCCTTGAAGAGGAATGCCATCTGATGTCCAAAGCATACTTTCACATTCAGTACACCACCTCAAATGCACTTCTTTTCCTAACCAACTTTCTGGAATATCAACACGGACCTTTAAAAATAAAATTTAAAAATCATAAATGTCATACATGTGTATTTATTGCAAATAAAAACAGCAAATTTACAGCAATTTTAAAAATAAAAAAAAATGAGCTTTGAAATTCTATTTTAATAAAGTGATCAAAATAATATCACAAACAATTTTTTTATCATCATCTCTTGGATGAAATAATGCAGACAAAACTTAGAAAGTCTAATATGTCTTCTAGAATTTTAAACTCATAAATCTAATAAGTTACTAATTTGGTATAATGTTAAATAAATCTGAATTCATAAGTTACAGAATTTTTAAAATTACATTTAAATATTTATTAAAAACCATTTAAAACATATGAAATAGCTTATTTCATGTTTAAAAATATGAAATAGCTAAAATAAGAAAAATTGTAAGATTATTATATATGTATATATAAATTATTCTATATTTTAAAATAACTTCATGAATGATTAACATACAAAAAGTAACAACAAAAATACTGATTTGTTGCTGGTTATTATGTAATTACAATATGAGCTCTAATTAACATGACATAATTTCATTTTCACATTAAACCAATGCAAACATTAGATTGAAATTAAACACTGTGCACCACAAACACATTACAAATATGTGCTTAAATTTACATCAGCAAAAATGTGTTATCCATTACTTTAACATTAAATTTTAAAAAAAATTGCTTACAAATGCTTTAAATGTAAATATAAAAACTATAAAATACAAATATAATCATTATAAAATGGAAAAGTAAAAAAGAAATTGCAATTGCACACAATCAGATTTACAATTGAAATTATGGTAATAATTTTCATAAACTGTTTCAAAAATTTCAAACCTTAAACCAATGAGTAGTCCATGTCGGTCCAAATGATGCTCCGACTTTGCTAGGAGTGAAATTACCAATTTCCATTGCTTCTTTGAATGGTATTCTGCCATTGGAATCAAAATGCATCAAAGTTGGTAGATTTGTTTTACAAGGATATAATCGTCCATACAGATTTACTTCGGTAAAATACCGTGGCGATATAAATATTTCAATACGTTCTAAGGTTGTAGTAAAATGTTTAGTTAAACTAGCCATGGTAAGGTTTATTTGTTTATAATGTAATTGATCACACTTACGTCTAAAAATATTAAATTAATTTACTAACAAACATCTTTTGTTACTTTCGTTTTCTAAGAGTTTACGATTAGTAGCAAAACCTACGTTCAACACCGACTGCTAAGCATATTGAATGAAGATATCGAAATTACCCAGTTTACATTTTTTCGTTGCCAAATTGCAAAGCCGTATAATTTCTTAGAAAGGTTCTTGAAAACACCTGAAATTTTTTTTACAAACCGTCACTTTTTAAAGCAACGCGAAGGCTACTGGGGAAAAACCTTGAATTTTCAAACTCGGTCAAATGACGAAAATGGCACCTAACTGACACCCCACTCTCCATATTTCCACATCTCGCCAGCCTTTGAAAAACAAAATGATCCCTTCAAACGGCAATTAAAACCATCAGCTATTGTTTTACGAGTTAGTTGCAACAAAAATGTATGTTAGTTTCTTCCCTAGTTAATTAGAGTGCTTTCCTTGGAGATTTTTTAGGGGAACTATAACACACCTTTTTAATAACATTATATGCATTTTCATTTATCAAAATGATGGCATTTATTGACCTATGTACTAGAACTTAACTATGTACTAGAACACTTTAACTAGAATTATATGAAAAATACTGGAAATAAGTTGGAACACCGAAATCAACAAACAGTTGTCCATAGTGGAAATTTATGAAGAAATACTAATTAAAATGTTAGAATTTAAAATAAAATTATTTCGAAAACTGAGCAGGAAAATTAATGAGCAAGGTATACCATCTGAATTTCAGTTTCACTCAGTTTCTTATCATTTTAATTAATAAGCTATAAATGGCATTTCACTTAATAAAGATATTCCTCCTAAAAATACTTATTAATGAAAAGAATTCAATTGGGTGTTTATTTTTATTTGTAAGAAAATTAATAGACTTAAAAAATTCATAATTTAAAACAAATTAAGAGTAAAAGGTCCTACAAATTAAGATAAGGGAGCTTCTCCTTTAGCACCGTTTTTTCCACAATAAACCTTCCTGTGAATTTAAAATCACAAATATTTTTGGTACTTACGTATTATCGCAACCTATTGGCGACATTACATGAAACGAAGCACTCGATTGTCAATTCAGAGCATACGACACATGCGAAATTGGGGTTGTCAACTTGGCGAGATATCTTGAACGTTGGCGATTGTTGCGATAATACGTAAGTACCATATTATATGTTATTTAACTTTCATAAAATAAATTTAATTCATTTTAACGCCAACTCTATTAATAACTCGCTAAGTTGGTAGCCTCGATGTCCTATGTGTCTACGCGCTGAATTGGCAAACAGGTGCTTTGTTTAATATAATGTCGCCAATAGGTTGAGGTAATACGTAAGTATCACAATTCATCCATTACGTCCTTGATGTGAAAGCAATAAAAGTACAAATTGCTGATACAATTCTATAATATTTTTATTATCTTTTGAAACGACATTTCATCTACAGTCGTGTGTCATTACCTCACTGCTTGTTTAATAAAACTGAATAAATTAATAATAACAAGCTTTCTTCACTC
>BMAV01025098.1:94921-125206 GCA_019973955.1 Trichonephila inaurata madagascariensis | reverse complement strand
ATACATTTATAAATATATCAGCACTGCGCAATGTATTTTACAATTAAATAAACAATACTAAGTTAAGAACGTTTAATAATTACCAGTAACCCCATCGGCTTTTCATATATATAATTATATACAAAAATTAACACTTTTCTTGATGATTTGTACTGTTTATAATTAATTTCTTAAATACCGATTAAAAATTACATGATTCGCTCCCTGATGCTACCGTTTTATAAGTAGGTTAGCGTATGGGGTGACGTGGGGGGGGGGGAGTTGGAAAGGAACAAATAAGCAAATCCTCTGAAATAAGTAAATCCTTAGCAGACACTGTCAAGGTCCTTTTGTTGCATTCCAAAGAGTTCTGAATAATTGTATAGATAGCAGTGCACAGAAAATATCGTATTTTGGGAAGACGTATGTATACGTCCGGGACAATTAATGCTTTAGCTAAGAAAGACGTTTATATACGTCGATGGCACTTAAAAAGTCGAATTGTAGCTTTAGTTTCAAAGTATAATATTATTGCATATAATACATTGTTATTGTATAGGGAGGGGCGCGATGAAAATTATGATTGAAAAGTGGGTCGCAAGTATTAAAAGTTTGAGAAGCACTGCTCTATATAACGAATTTTCCATATAACAAACTTTTTTCGGGATTTGGTGACTTCGTTATATAGAGGTCCGACTGTATTTATCATAAATTAGTAAAACATAAAATTGAGTCAAGGGATCAGGAGAGAAACGATCGCAATATGGAAAAAGGAAAAACTATTTTCATTGAATAGCAAAAGATAGTATAACAAATAGAATTATATGCTATCAAATTTTTTTAAAAGCATTTCAATTAGATCTGATCATGAAAAAGAAAGTAGCTGAGTTACCAAACGGACACTGTTGTATAATTACAAATTATAACAAAATTCTTACTCAACAAATACTCCTAAGAATCCCTTGTAGTTTGGGACAAGAACTCAAGCAAGCTTTAAAATCATCTTATCTAAAATTGAAACTAATGTTTCAAAATTAGAAATGCAAATAATGTAATACCTGAGTTTCCACTGCCTAAGTTTTGGGATAAATTCAAATAGTCTTAGAATTTTAAAACTCAATTTATTTCAATCAATGATGAAAATATTAAGTTGAATGAAATGCAAGAATTATTTTCTTTAAAAGCAACTCTTAAAGTAAAAGCAAAATTATTAAATTATTGTGGAGATCATTTTGATTCGTTGTACACAAATACGAAATATAACAGGAAATACAACCCGTCCCCAGAAAGTTCGGGGAATGAATTTTTATTTCAAATACAGTATTGTACAGCATCAAATACAATTTATGGTCCTTCAAAATAATCTCCATGGATGGTAATGCACTATTGGGAAAGAGTATATAAGCTCTGGAAACTCCTGTAAAATAGTTCTTTCGGTATGGCTTTCAGCTCGGCCATCGCGTTACTTTGAATGTCGGTGATGTGTGTCCGTAAATCTCTTTCCCTTCAGGGCTGACTTCAATCTGTGGAACAGGAAGAAGTCTGCAGGTGCCAAATCAGGTGAATAAGGGGAGTGATCAAGTGTCACAACTCCATTCGCGGCCAAGAACTACCGTACAACCAAGGCGGTGTGCGGGCCGCGACACTCCACACCTCGACAATCAACAGTAAACCTTTCGCGCTCGGAGTTAAACAGGGAATAAACGCACCTGGAACTTTGCCAATTATAAACATGTTCAAACATATATTGACCTTCACCACGCGCGACGCGTTCATATTCTACTAGTACAGCAGCGACCTCTACAGGCTCATTCAATGAACTTTCTGGACGCAGGTTGTAATTAACCCCCACGTTTAAATTAACAATAGTGCAGATTCAAAAATCATACAAATAATTTGTAAAAAGCAAGTAAAGCATACACAGTCACTGTCTAACAATTGATTTAAATGTTGCTTTCCTGCAATGTTCTTATAAAGAGTGAGAAGAACTTTCTAGGATATTGTAAATTATTCTGTTAAATAATTAACCTAGATCCTTTTAGAGATTTGTAAGGATATCTATTTTTGACCCCAAATTGGAGGATTTAGAGACCGATTCTGTCACTAAGCGTGATGCCAAGATCACTCCTATACATTAATTAATATTGGAAGAGTGACTACTTATTAACTATCTTTTCGGCTATAATACCCTTTAGGCAGAGAAGCCGACAAATCATTCCTAAAAATTTATACAGATAAGATGAAACTAAAACTACGCCTCAAAAACTGAAAAAAGTAATTACATCTTTATTTTTAAATTGTCTTTTTTTTTCAATTCCTACTATTAGCTTACACTCTCTATTTATTTATTTATTTATCTTGGTGGAATTTTCAATCGCTCATAAAATACATTTTAAAGCGCTCGATTGAGTTGAAATTTTATATACATGATTATTTTGGATGACAATACAGTAATTTAATTATAATTAATAAAAATTAATTGATTAAAACTAATTATTCAAAGAATTACAAATACAGACACGTTGGCGTTTCAATAGCTAGATTGCATCATTGTTTTCGAAAATCTTTTTCAATTAGTACTGAAATTCATAGAAGAATTTTTATTTGCTTCTAATAAAGAATATATTATTTTATTCGCGTTCATAAATTCAAATGGAAGTTTATATAATTTTTCAAATTTTACCGGAATATTGTTGAAATTCAGAGCTTGACCTTATTTAAAAAAGTACATTTTTTTAAAAAAAAAGTTTTACTTTAAAACGATTCAAAAAGAATGCGGGGAAACTCTCACACAATAAAACATTTAAGAACATAGTTTCATTCTGAAATGGTTTGAAAATTAGATAAACACCCAGTTTTCTCAAGGTTAAAATTCAAAATTAAAAAATTTCCCATCCAGTATAGTATAAAATAAAAAAATTTAAGTGCACAAGATATCTCATCGCATATTATTTATTAGGTAATATTAAATATTTACAACGTAGTTAGAAAATTAATTTTTATGATTTACAGGGAAAAAAACACAAAAAATTTATTATAGTAAACATATCATAATTTTTTACCCATTTTTAATACAATGCAGATAATGATAGAAGTTTATTATGTTTAATACTTATTAGTATAAGAAAGTATTTATATTTTTATTTAAAAATATTAATTTGCATTACGCGTGTTCCTATCCATTGGTATAATTGAATTTACTCATTAAGAAAAATTACAATTAATATATGGTTTTCTTTAACAGTTCAAATGATCAGACGTTATGTAATTTCTTTAAATATAATACACAGCTACTCAATTTTTTCCCCCGAGAACAAATTAAGAAGGAAGTTCTGTTTTTCTGTGAGATTTTAAGCTTTACGTCAGACACCACAAATCCTTCTTCACGCAATCCATAGCAACCAACATTATCCGAAATGTACTTAGCAACGCAATACTCTTGTTCCCTACAATCGTGAGCTTATTGCTCGTTTTTGAACATTACAGGTAAAACCAGATCAGCTTTAGCATATACATCCAAGAGCCCTCATATAGCTTAGAAATTCAACTTTAATAAACAATCAATCAAACAATCAAGAAAATATTTCCAATTGCAAAATATATTTTCCACCACTTCTCTATGAGAATGGCTACTAGTAAGTAACATTTTTCTAATTTTTGAATGGAACTAATAACAAAATTAGCATGTTTATTCTTATAATAAATCCCCCCCCCCAAGTAGGGGCGTGTAGGGTTGACGGGTATGTATCTATATTTTTAATAATTTCCTTTTTTTAAGTCATGGTAAACAAACTCAAAAATTTTAAAAAGTTTCAGCACTCTATACCAGTGGTCTTCAAACTGTGTTCCACGGAACCCTGGGGTCCCACGAGTCGCAATTAAAAATTGAAAAGCAAATTATATGTGCGTATGTAAAATGGATTCACGATATTTCCCTGTAACTTTTAATTTTTTGCTACTTTTGTTATTGTATTTTTGAATTTTAAATTTACTCCATTCGATGTTTTATTGAACTATTCTGTTTTGTATTTTGAAAAACCAAATAGGTCAAATATTTCAGATATTTGACAAGATTTTAACAATTCATCAAGTGGAAGAAA
Source organism: Trichonephila inaurata madagascariensis (assembly GCA_019973955.1). Taxonomy (NCBI): domain Eukaryota; kingdom Metazoa; phylum Arthropoda; class Arachnida; order Araneae; family Nephilidae; genus Trichonephila; species Trichonephila inaurata. The sequence continues at coordinate 121,127 of BMAV01025098.1, read as the reverse complement.
AATGTTAATAACTAAAATTATTTATTAAATTTGTTATTCACATGTATTAAAATCGAAGTTGCTTCGGTTCTCAAGTGTGGGTTTTTCAATAAATTTAAACCTAATGTATTTATGATTATATATTAATGATGTAATTTAATTTGGTGTACTTAAGGTATCCCACTATTAGCGACAACTATTTTTTTTTTTTTAAAAATGGAGATATGGAGATTTTTTTGTGATTTTGGATTTATTTGGTACATTTTAAGAAAAAAGGGCTAAATTAAAAAGAAAAAAAATTATTACTACTAAAATGGGTAAAAATTGACAAAAAATTACGTAAACGGGGCACGCTCTTTACAAATAATAAATAAAAAAATTCTCAGTTTTTCAATTTTGATGTATTACCTTGCTATTCCTTTTTGAAATGACCTTCAGGATAAGAAATATTTTAATTTTTACAAAAACTGGAGCACTTTATCTTAGTTATTATATGAAATTGCTTAAGAAAACAGTGATTATATTCACATAAAGAACTGTAAATTTTGTAATAAAACAGTGATTGATAAATCTGAAGGTTAAAACACTTCTACTGTTATACAGAACATACACAAAAAATTTCAGCACATTATTTTAAAAAATTATGAGCAGTCGCTGTCTCCGTTTGAGCTTTTTGAAAAAAACACATTTCGAGTAAAACGTATTTTAAAGTTTGACATCTTGCTTCATCCGTTTTTACTAAAACACTTGTAGTTTTTGTTCAAGTGAATGGAAAATAAAAACACTTGATATTTTCATAAAGCTAATAAGATGGCCTATGAAATAAAATCATAAAAAAATTGTCAATTTTTAAAAACAATCATGATTTTAGGGTAGTCGGATACCTTAAGGTTACTTACTGCAACATTATTCTTGTTAAAACTCTTTGAAAAATATGCAGAACATAATAAATTGAATTGTATTGATGTGTCATAAATAATGTAGTACTCTTCTATCCTAATGAAGAAAAAAGAATTTTTTGAGTTGAACTTATCATTTTATCTGACACTTTAAAAGTATTATTTAAAGCTTTAAAAAAAAAACTTTAGGAGATTCTTCATAGTAAATATATCTAACAACTTCTATAAAATAACGTTTAATAAATATGTATTAATAAATACTACACGTATTACTAAACTATAAAAAATTAATTTAAAGCTTTGAGGAAAAATATAAAAAAGCCTGAAAACTTACAGTTCCAAGTGTTTTTGCTTATACATCTTAAAAATTATAAATTCACACTAATAATCAATAGGGCATCTCATTGGCCATACAATATTTAAAAAGTCTTTTCCATAGTATCATTACATAATTGCATCAGAAAATAATGGATAAAAATTCTTGAAGAATGCATTTACTCTTCTATACAACATACTCTATAATACAACCCAAATTATTCGAATGTTCCAAATGTTATTTAATCGAAATTATTATTTTAATTACAGTTACAGAAGACTTATTAAGAAAATGTGCTGAGCATAACGAATGTGAAATATTCAGCTTGGAAGAAGTTTCTCTGCATCAGAGAAATATTAAAAAGTGAGTATTAAGCTGTACGGATAATCCATCTTAAGTTGTTTTTAATGTATTCACTTTTCATTTTAATTTGTGTCGCACTTTGAAATAACACGAGGGCTATGCTCTTAATTGTGAGTCACGATCAAATGACACTGTCATGTTCTTTAATGATTCACTGAGAATCTTACTTTTTGTAATGAACTATTTATTTTTATGAATAATTATTACATTAACATTTACATATACGTGTTCATTGCTAACTATATTATACACACAACACAAAAACAAACATATATAAAGTCAAAATACTTGTACATATGAAAGGACGCCCCTCTCGGGTGCCCTTCTCCTTGATTATCAGTGTGAGCTAGAGGTGTAGGAATAACGGAAGAACTAGAAGCTGCCATGATCTTAATTTGACTTTGTTAAGATCTTAAAACTTAAACATCTAACAGATTAGATAATAATAAAATAAGAAAGAGAATCTACGGTGGTTAAACACACAATATAAATATATTACCGAAATAACGTAACCCGGACCACTATCAATAACTAACTCGCCTAAACTCAATTCCAATACTATCACGGATCCTAATATTAAATAGTCTCTCCTACCTTAATTTCGATCGACCGATCCAATCCTACTGGAAGTTGCCTATTTACTGGAGTGCAATGGTATGCACCTTGACTTAATGGCTCTATGCCAGGAATAACTTCTGTTAACTGACCCTTAATCTTTCTAAAAACTCTTCACGCTTGAATCATTGATTATCATAACATTCCTCAAATTGCCACCCCACTTACTCTAACTTCTGATATTTAAAAGCTTCCTAATTTGCATCTTTCCTTCACGCTTCACTTCTTGGGTTTGGTTGGAAAAGAGTTGCCATTAATTCTGGCCCCAAAGAATCCAAAGGAAATGTTAATGAAAAGACGCGTGAGCCCGTCATACATATCTTCACTACTTATTACAATACAAAATAAATCACAGTTATTATAATAGGTATGTCACCCATCCAGTATAGTGGTTAGTGACGCTGTGCTGTAGGACCTGGGTTCGAATCCTGATGAAGGCATGGATGTATGTAGATGTATAGGGCCTTTGCAGCAGGAAAGGGGTACTCTAAATAGCCATCGAGTCGCAAGTCCTCTCGTGAGGTCGGTGGAAGGGTTAGAGAGGCGAGGGGCTCTGACCACCCCAGGGTGGTCAGTTCTCCCTCAAAATTGCAGTGGAAACGAACCAAATCATAATGTCACTTTCATGGTGGTCAAAGCTAGGCTAACGATAGACGTACAGTACCTTTTCCATGATGCATTTTGTGAGCCTCGATCTGGTACAGCCAATCAAGACGCATTAGAAACAACACAGCGTCAGGTATGTGACAGGAACCTGAGCTGAGAATAACAATATATATGAAATTTCTATGAAGAACAATATACTGTATTACATAGAAGTTTCTCCTCTTCTTCATTTCAATTATAAATTGAGCATATATTTACCAAAAATATATTATATTTTATTCAGTGGCATTTTATTTTAAGCGAATGTTAATGAGCAGTAGTTTCATCGTTCGAAAATGCTGTTGTTGTGTTTTTTTAAATGAGAGCTAAATAAAGTTTTAAGCCTTTATATAAAAACTTTTTTTTCAGACTCGAGCACATTGATAGATGGTGCAGAGATTTGAAAATACTTTACCTTCACAGTAATTTGATATCAAAAATCGGTGAGAAATCATTCGAATTTCCTACAGAAACTTAACTTTTTATTTACACTGGATTTAATTTACTCGGCTTAAATAATACTATTGCTCGTTTTTGTTCTTTGTTCTAGAAAACTTATCTCGTTTGAAAAAACTAGAATACGTCAACTTCACTTTGAACAACTTAACACGAATTGAAAATCTGAATGGTAATGTTAGTTATCTTCTCTCTTTATAATATTGCTCATTAAATTATAAACAAACATATCATTTATAAGACTTTGATATTACATTGTGCGGTTATCTCAATTTAATCTGAATATCAAACAAGAAATATTCTTTCCCATAGATAAATATTATTAGTTTGATTATAGTAAGCTTATATATATATACGCATTACATCAATTAATTTTTAAAATTTAGAAACATTTTATAAAAAAACTTTTTTTATTCTGAATACAAAATAAATACATACTTGAAGATGTAATAGAGGAACTATAGGAAACATTGTAATCAGAAAAAAAACTTATCAAAATGCAAGCAACATTTGGTAGCACATTAAAAAATATGCTACTCTCAAAGGAGACATAAATAATGTGAATAAGTTACGAGTACATAATAAATTACAAAATATATTAACATGTATATATTTTTCACCTAAAAATAGCTTCTCTAATTATAATTAAATTCTTTAGTATAAGGTGAAAAAGAATAAACAAATTAAATTTTGCTACATTTACCGGTATTTTATGAATTAATATAATTATAATTCTGTACCCCTCTAAATTATGAAATTGTATTAAGAAAGTTATCTAAAGCATCTGAGATTGAATATATTTTCATTTTTCATATTATTAATAATGCTTGTCATTATCACTCAGAAATTAAAATGTTATAAAATAAAATTTAATAAAATGTTTGTGATTGTGTGTGTAATAAATATATATCTGCTTCTAACAATTGTTATTGGTGTTTTTTTTAAAATATTAAGGCATTCTTTTGAATGAGATATGTCTTTCAGGGTGCGAATCTTTGAAAAAATTGGATTTCACTGCAAATTTCATTGGTGAATTGACTTCCGTAGAAACTCTTCAAGACAACTACAATTTAGAAGAGCTGTAAATATATGTTGGTTTTCAGATATATTCCGCAGCATTTTCCAAAAAATAATTATAATTTAGTTTGATTTTGAAATTCTGATTAATAAATAAGTTTTTCATGACTAACATACATTTCTGGATTTGCTGCATTTTGCATCTTTTTGTTTCTATTAAAATAATCATAAATTAAAATGCTATTGTTACAGAAAGTCAAATCTATGACCGTAAAATTTTAGATAGTGGAATTGATAATTAAACTAATTTTTAATTTCTATTTCTGTTCTTATTACTTTTCATTATCTTTTTATTGGAATAAATTCACTCCTGAATAGTGCTGCATCTTAAAAACAAGTTGCAAGTTTAACTAGGATAACAACAATAAAACATTATTTTTAAACTGTTTTTGGAGTAATGAAATTATATAAACTTTTCATCATCAAAATTTGTTTCACTTTATTTTATTTTAATAATTTGCTTATTTTTGTGATTTATTTTTTCCAGTTATTTAACAGGTAATCCTTGTACAGAGTTCGAAGGTTATCGAGATTTTGTCATCGCTACCTTACCACAACTTATGGTAAGATAAAATGAAAATTTATTTTAGTAGCATTAAGGTATCCGACTACGTTCGGAACCGTGATGTTGCAAAAGCGCATAAATGGATAATTTTCATGATATTTAGTGTCTCTTTAATTAGAATACATGTATATAAATGTTTTAAGGACATTTTTTGACAAAAAAATTATTTAAATACAATATTTTGGCAAAAAATTAACTTAGAATAATTGTTTTTCAAAATGTTCTCCCTTTGGGAAAAATGCTTCTATTATAATAATATTTTGTCTGTCTATAGATCTGACCTTTGTACAGAGGCTCAACTAGAATTTTTGAAATATATAACTTAGAAGTGGGTTTATCTATGTTTTACGATAACAGAAGGGAGCAATTTTAAGAAAAAAACGGCGATAATTGCTTCAATGGGTTGTAACTCTGAAAATAATATGAACTTTTCAAAAATCTTAGTTGAGCCTCTTTAAAAAGGTCTGAGCTATATACTGGCAAAATATTATTACAATAGAAGCATTTTTCACAAAAGGAGAACATTTTGAAAAAAGATTATTCTACGTTAATTTTTTGCCAAAATATTATATTTAAATAATTTTTTTTTGTCAAAATATCCTCAAAATAATTTTATACATGTAGTCTAATCTAAGTGACACTAAATATCATGAAAATTATCCATTTATGCTCTTTTTTAAAATCATGGTTCCGAACGTAGTCTGATACCTTAAATGGGGTTACTTACTTCCTACGAGAGTAGAAATTTATAAATTATTTTATTTGTAAAATGAAAGATCGATTTTCCCGAAACTGATTATCCGAGAAAAAAGCCAAATTTAAACTAAAATTTCGGCTTTATAAAAACTGGAAACTGAATTTTTTTTTTTTTTTTTTTTTTTTTTTTTTTTTTTTACGCATAGCTTTATTAAATATGAATCATAATGATGTCAAAATTATGTAAAAAAACAAAATTTATTTTATTAACTTAGTAAGGAAAATAAAAAGTATGATATCAGGTGTTATTTTTCGAATATTACAAATGGTGAGAATTCAATCGTACTATCGTAAAAAGAACAAATAATATAAAAAAATAGTTTTTAAGTCAATTCCTACTTAGATCAACAACGAAAAATTTTATTTTAGCTACTTTTTATAAAATAGTTAATATAAATATGCGCATACATATAACAGAATCACAACATTATAAGTGGTAATTAGTTTTTTTAATTATCATTAAAGTATCGTATTGTCCTTTTAATTTCAGTCTAACTGAATGCTTTAACACGTGAGAAAAAAACCTTTTCACACAAGTTTTGACACAAGTCGCCAAAAGGGTCGCTAAGTCGCCAACGTGGCCGTATTTGTAATTCTTTAAATAATTAGTTTTAATCAATTAAAATTTTTATTAATTATAGTTAAATTATTGTATTGTCATCCAAAATGATCCTGTATATAAAATTTCAGCTCAATTCAGCGCTTTAAAATGTATTTTATTAACGATTGAAAATTCCACCAAGATAAATAAATAAATATACAATTATATAAATAAATAAATATATAGACAGTACGAGCTAATTGTAGGAATTGAAAAAGGATACAATAATATTAGTCAATTCCTCATGAGTGTTATCTCCCATTGCTTCTAATACGTCGTTCCGGATAATATCATCATAGTATTAACACAGCAATGAAAAAATAACATCTGCTTTAACAGCCTACGGAACATACTGCTTCTTACTGAAAAAAATTACTTTCGTTCAATTCTTATCGGTGATGTTCTGTAGATGTGTTACCTCTCCGATATGGAATGTATGCCTGATTTTTGCTTGTAAGCACTATGAATGCTTAGTGATTTGTCAAACTCGCTGATTGGAAGCCCTGATTTTTAAGGTATCCAACTACCCTAAAATCATGATTTTTTTTTTAAAAAAACTGATAAATTCTTTTTATGATTTTATTTTATAGGCAATCTTATTATCGTTGTGAAAATACCAAGTGTTTTATTTTCCATTCATCAGAACAAAAACTACAAGTGATTTAGTAAAAACAGATGCCATAACTTTACATAAGATGTCAAACTTTAAAATGCGTTTTTTTTCTTTCGAAAAACTCAAATGGGGACAGCAATTGCTCAAAAAGTTTTCAAAATAATTTTCTGAAATTTTTAATGAATTTTCTGTATAACAGTAGAAGTGTTTTAACCTTCCGATTTATCAACCACATTTTTATTACAAAATTTATAGTTCTTTATGTGAATATAATCACAGTTTTCTTATAAGAAATTTCATATAATAACTAAGATAAAGTGCTCTAGTTTTTGTAAAAATTAAGATATATCTTATCCTGAAGGTCATTTAAAAAGGAATAGTAAAGTAATACATCAAAATTGAAAAATTGAGAATGTGCTCATTTACTATTTGTACAGAGCGGGCCCCGTTTATGTAATTTTTTGTCAATTTTTACCCATTTTAGTAGTAATATAATTTATTTCTCTCTTCTTAATTTTATCCTTTTCTTCTTAAAATGTACTAAATAAATCTAAAAACCACAAAAAATCTCCATTTTTTTATAAAAAAGCTACCGTAAGTACCTTAATCTCTCAGTCACCACGGCCTCTTTGGTACTCAAAGATACTCTTGATTGCATCTTAAACATTTTTCATAATGGTTGGTGATGGGTACAATCCTTCTCTTTCTTTACCAAACTTTTTTGAACACCCTGTATTTAAATAACATAAAAGTTTAGGAATAACTTCAGTAAATATTTTACTATGTACAATAACTTGATAATAATATTCAGAATATAGTAAAATATTTCTCGTAATCTCTTACAGAGAACGAAAACTGTACGAATTGCAGTGACTTGTTTTTCTCATTCAAACGAAGTTTCCTTCTAATTTATAATTACATTAATCTTAAAAAACAAATAAATAAAAAAATTAAATTCGAGTACCCATTTATGATAAAGTTTGTAGGGCTTTAAGAAATAACACTTCATTGACAAACGTTTTTGAATTTCCTTTCATTTACACGTTTGCTTTTATTCCAGATTCTAGATGGGGATAAAATTAAAAAATCTGAAAGAATCATGGCTTTACAGGTAATATCTCTGACTTTTCCAAACAACAGAATCAATATCTAAAAAAATAAACTAGTTTTACTATGGATGTACATCAAAATAAAATAATAAATTTGTCAACTAACTAACATTTTTCATTATTATTTTAGAAATACTATAGAACAAGAAAGGAGATATTAGAACAAGAGAAACGTTACTTAAAAAATGTAAGTCATCAATATTAATACTATAATTGTTTTTATTGGATATACCAAAATTAAAACATAATTTTAATATTTATTTTATTTAAAATTAAATCTTAATCTTTATTATATCAAAAAAAATTTAAAATTTTGTTGATAAATCTAACTAAATTAAATTTTATGAATGCAATTCGGCAGGTGCAATTTAATAATGAAGATATCATAAAAAGCTTTGAGGATAACACAAGAGATAATGCCAATTATGATGAAGATTCCCGAGAAAAGTACGTTAGTGATTAATTTTAATCATGTTATTCCTATTTCATTTTACAGAAAAAGAATTTTTACTGGCATGTGTTTTATGTGAAAGAAAATATAAACTTAAATAGCATTAAAAATACTGAAATACATCTGTAGTTTAACTAAAGTACTAATTAAATTAATATAAATATGTATTAGGGCCCGGTGGTAGAGTTTATTTTCTAAGATTTTATATTTTTTTCTTAAGGCTCTCGTCAACCGGTCATTTTATATTCAGTATCATAATTCTAATCCTACGAAATGTTTACTTTCAACCTCAGACATATACCAGCACATCGAATTATATTTAATGAAGTGCATCCAAAAGAGCAAAGAATAATGAAGATTACTTGGGATTTCACCTTTTCTCCGATTACTGAAAATATTTTTATATCTATTTCAATGATTCATTTGTGGATTTTAGATCTTTAAGAAATATTAGAAATTCTTTTAAATATCGAAGGAAAAATAATTTCAGAGAAACCTTCATCATATTTTTTGTTCTTTTTACACTTTAATGTATTCAAATCAATGAACTAGTCTAGGTTTGAGTAGATAACTAGTACTTCGATAGGATTGTCATTGCTTTTAAGAATTCTAAGTGACCTTTAGACGATAACCAAAACTATGAAAACACTAGAATTTTACTAAATTTTTAGGTTTTGGAAACAACCAACAAAACATACTCCGCTGTCACGTATAGAAATCTACAAACATATGGAAAAGTCTCAGAAAAAGAATGACAGGTAATGTTTTTTATGTTTGTCTATATTGTAATCGTGTGTTTGAATTCGTCTCTGATTAATTTCAGAAAATTATCCAGAAAAATTTAAACACTTCCAAAAAATATTTGTGTTTCCAGTACAAAATATAATGATTATGTATTTTAATGTAAAATATAAAAGAGAAGATCACACCAATACAATCTAGGCGAGATAAGATAATTAAAATTTTTTGACAGGCAAATCAACAAGTTTAATAATTGCTATATTTAAAACACATATAATATATTCAATTTTGTGGTATAAAAAGATTTCCTTCTCTTGATGTAAGGAAATTGGAGCAGTCCTAGCTCAAATATTAGTGTTATATTCCTAAAAATTATAATCAAGCAATTGATTTCCTCTATTTTCCAAAAACAAAAAGAATATGAGATAATACAATAGGAGCTATGAATGAAAGAAATCCCCATTATTTTGTGATTATATCATAAATCGTATGATTAAAATTAATCGTAAATCTCACTGGCTTCTATTTAAGGAATACACAAAGATTATTTAAGATTAGCTTGTACAATAATAAATAATTTTATTAGGCAAAATTTTGTTGACTGTAACAAAATTTTTGAATCAGAAAGAAAACTTGATTGAAACTCTAAAATAAAATCATTCCATCCTTATTTAGATAATATTCAAAAGGAAAAAAAATCTTTATCTGAAATGTTTCACTGCTTTGGAATCCCTAGTCCGCGCAGCTAAGCGTCAATACTTTTATTAGTACTAAACTTCGACTTTGTTAATTTGGATAAGTTACCTCAAAAAAATTACATATTTTGAGAACAAAAATCCACAAAAATGTGGTTTTCTATTTATCAATTTTCGATGGTTAAATACCAAGCATATTGGGAAGATAGTATTGTTTCTCTTCATAATACGTGAAATTGAAAATTTTACTTACACTTTTACATAACATAGGATAATAAAATTATTTCATAATTCTCAGATAATAAATTATTTCCTTAAACTTAAGTTGAGAACACTAATTCTATTTCACTAACACTATTTAGAATTTCTATCGGAAAAGTAAAAATGTAAAATAATATTATACTCAAATTGAAAAAAAAAATGAATTATTCTGTATAGCTTCTCCAAAGGGATAATCCTTCTCCTAAATTGTACAGGTCTGAATGTTCAGCAATTTAACTTCCTATAAAAATTCCAAATAGAGAAATACCAAGTGATGATAGGAAGTTTTTGAGCATAGGTACTTAAATTAATAAAAAAACAGTAAAAAACAAAGGTTCTGAACAATTTTTTTTTAATGCGAACTTCTCCTAAAAGAAAAAAGTTATGAACGGTAAATAACTATCTCTCTGTTTGAAATTATTTCTTTTCCTTATAACCATCTCTATTGTTTTCTTTCTTTTCCTCCACTTTATTAATTTAAACTTTATCATTTTGATAAAAATGTTTTAGCTACATGTTATTGAGCATATACTATTATGCTTGTAAATATATAAACGCGAATAAATATATGAAAATAATAAATCAATGCTAAATTTAAAATAAATGTAAAATGTAAATGTAAATGTATCATGATTATATGCATAATTTTTTTTTTGTTCTAGTGAAATTAAAAAACCTAAAACTGAAAGAAAATTAATCACAGATGACGGTAAAATTCTTAATGTTAATGAAGCCAAGTAAGTTTTTCTAACTTCAGTAAGTAGCGTTTTTTCCATTTACAAAATAATTCATGGAAATTAATAATGACCATAACTCTCTCTGAAAATATTAGCATTTTAATGTATTTCGGGAAGTTCGTATTCAAATATTACATATTTATGATTTAATGATTAAATATAAATTACTGTGTGTGGGGGTGGGGGTGTATACTGTTACTTGGTTGCAAAGTTTTTAAAAGCAAGAATCACACAATTCTCTTTTAGAGTAAGTAGAAATAATTCATTATGAGACTTTTTAATAAGTGCAACAGATTTGATTTGAACATGGAACAATTGACACATACACGTAATTCCCCAATATCACATATTCAAATCATATGCCAAGATCACACGCTAATATAGAAGAGGGGATGCAAGTTCTGATATCGTCACTAGACCCTGGACAAAAATTGTAAGATTCGGCGCAAAAACAAGCCTTGTATTGTTCTGAAATGCGATGTTGATAAACATTAAAACAAACAACCAAAATTACAGCGCTATTTCTCTGTATCATTTTAATAAAGGCCTAAAAGCCATATCAGGAGCTTTTAGAATAATTTCGTCCACAAATTATACTTGTAGTAAAGTTGTCAGTGCTGGCTTTTTGAATACTTCCGGTCATGACATGTGATTATACTTGGCATATAAGCTTTAATGATATTTATTTTTATAAACTGCGATTTCTTAATGGGCTCAATTCATGAAGTCACATGATAAAAACAAACACGTGTTTTCCATTGAATTCGAAACAAACATTAAACTAATTGTACTTGTTGTTCTATTTGCAAAACTCAGATAAAATTTCAAATTTCATATTTGGGAAAAGATGTTTAAATGTTAGGAAAAAAAATTTCTTCAGAAAGATTTTTTAAAATTAAAAAAAAATCGTATCTTATGCTTATACTTTTAAATAAAATACATTTTGTATACATATGTACTTTTTAAGAGAAATTTTCTGCAAAGAAGAAAACTTGGCAACACCGGAGCGCATGAACTGATTAGCAGGAAACACAAGATAGTTCTTATCGTGTGACTATGACGTCACATGAATTTCTGAATTGATTGGCTAAAATCACGTGGCTATCACTATCACTATCATATGACTAATGACGTCACATTAATAAATTGGTATTATGGAACTTATGTTTTTCCGGAAATTTTTGTGGTTTGTATTCCTGAATGTAATTTTTCTCGCTCTTGATATGATTCCAGATATGTTCACATTCCGATTCTTGAAAAATCTTGACATCTCGATTTATTTATTTAAGTTTAAATGTTTTTTTATTATTGCAGTTTATTTCAGTGCTGTAGCAAAGAATTAATAACTAATCAACTATAGGTCAATAATGTTAAAATATGCTGGAGATTTGACTTTTCACGTACAGTTGTTCGTTTCCAAAGCTCGTAAGAAATCATAATTGCTCCTATCACAAAGAGAATTCGAACAGCTGCTTTTGTTGAATAAATGATTTCGTAGAACTCTCAACTCGAGAGATATATCCAGATTCATTTTAAGATGAACAGAAGAATTTAATAGGTAAAAAGGTGAAACGTGCGAGTTGCGACTGAAATTCATTAAGCTCTCTATCCTAAACCGAAGTCAATGTACTCCAAATTAAATCGGCTTAAGCTGGAATAATATATTATTCCTTATGGACTCGTGATGGGGGGGGGGGCATTTAATTAAACTCCATTAATCTCTCCTCTCTACTGCACCCTAGAACGTCATTATATGATAATAAATTTATTAATCGACAAAGACGAACAGATGACTATACAAAGACAGAGTAAGTGAATATTAACGTCGCACTGTTCAGCTACACTAGAGCTTTTGGCAACGTACTTTGTAATTTTGAACCATGGTCAAGTGACGAGGGCGACACCTCTTAACAGCCACACCACACAAAAGGGAGATCTCTGCATATTTTACGTACATCGCTCCCATACTCGGCGGATCTTTAGTAGTACTGAGATCGAACACGTGTCACGCCAGCCACGATCCGATACCTTGACTACTAGGCTACGCGGACACGACTACACGAAGACAAATCTATGTTTATAACTACTAAAACAGATCATTTACAGCAACAGAAAAAGGCGGTATAAGCTTTACATTGCTCTAGAAACAACACTCTAGAACAGTTCCACTAGCAGAAACTCAAGCAGATAAAGTCCCTCTGTCTTATCGTAGACAACGCTCAAGCATATTCTGAGTTCGACTGACTTCTGAACTCAGAGGTCCCTTGTATAGTCTCATGGAAATGTTCAGAAGGGTCGATGCCAGTGACTTCTCGAAAGTTCCTTGCCAATATAATTTTTCTCCAAATCTATAGCCAAGAGCGACTTTATCACTCATTTAGTGACCCTGCTCACATCTTTTAGGGTTGCCATAATCTTATTCGTTTTTTGCTGGGAAGAATACTTTCTTTGTAAAACTCTTTTTCCCACAAGCAGTCTATCAGTGCGAGGAAAACAACATACTTGGTCGTATTTTAGTATATGGTGCTTGTCGAAGAGGTAATTAAATAGAGATTAAATACTGATGTTTTGGTTAATGAACTAAATGTTTTTATACATCCATGAAGAGCGATAGAGTAATAATTTCATCTAAAAAAGTATGAAATGTTGAAGCAATATTTCATAAATCTTTTTTTTAAAAAAAATGATGAATCATATATTTTAAATTATTATATGCATGAATACCACTGTAGCCATCAACAACTCTCACACATAATTTTTAATATAATACTTGAAATTTACTTTTTTTTTAAAAAAATCTATTAGGATACACAATTTTTTTAATCATATTTCAATAAAATTATCTCACTTTCTCTTTAGACTGGATTTTGAATTCATTGACGACGAAGAAAATAACTGCTTCAAATTAAATTTAGCTGTATACAGGTACTCTTTCTTTAAACATTGCACAAACAAAATCATTTTGCTTGGAAAATTCTTTTTAAATTTGTGATTCAATTTCTATCAAGATAACAAATGTTCTTAATTATTATTATAAAAATTAAAATAATTTTAAAGTTTGAAATAAATAATTTTAAATATTTTTTCTTATTAAAAGAAAAACAAACTTGCATGAATAATGAATAATTTCGATGTTCTTTTTACATGCATTGTGTGCGTGTTTTATCTCACAAATACAGATTTCTTGACACTTCACTAGTGGAAGCAGATGTACAACCAAATTACGTTCGGGTAAAAGTAAATGGAAAATATTTTCAACTTCTTCTACCGGATGAAGTTCATCCTGATTTGAGTACGTCCCTACGATCACAAACAACAGGTCACCTACTCATTACGATGCCCAAAGTAAGATTCCAAGCTTAAAATTTTCCTCATAGTCTCAATTTAGTATAAATTAGTGATGGGAAGCTATTTTATGTTGAAGGATTCTATTAAGTTGTTTAAAATCTTATAATGACACTCATATAACACATTTAAATTTTGATATAATCTCATTCAAATATTTTATTTAAATGCGTTTCCCAATAAAAATTTTGTAAAAAGCATTAAAAATTACTCTCGCTAACTTAAAAACTATTATATATTGCCACATTTTGGATTTAAACTAAGACTCAAAATTTAGTTTGAGATTCAAAATGCGAGTATCGAGAAATTCTTTAAGGTATCCGACTACGTTCGTAACCTTGATTTTAAAAAGAGCATACATGGATAATTTTCATGATATTTAGTGTCACCTAGATTAGAATACATGTATAAAATTGTTTTAAGGACATTTTGACAAAAAAAAATTGTTTAAATACAATCTTTTGGCAAAAAATTAACTTAGAATAACCTTTTTCTCAAAATGTTCTCCTTTTATAAAAAATGCTTCTAAAATAATAATATTTTGTGTGTGTGTGTGCTTATATAAAGTAAAGACTTCTCCAAAGAGTCTGAACTATTTTTTTTTTTAAATTTACATTATTTTCAAAGTTACAACCAATTAAAATAATTATCGGTGTTTTTTTTCTTAAAATCCCCCTCTGTTGTCGAAAAACATGGATAGACCCACTTCTAAGTTATATATTTCAAAAATTCTAGTTGAGCCTCTGTACAGAGATCTGAGATATTCACAGATATACAAAATATTATTATAATAGAAGCATTTTTCATAAAACGAGAATATTTTGAAAATTGGTCATTCTATGCTCATTTTTTGTCAAAATATTGTACTTAAATAATTTTTTATTGTAATACTATTCTTAAAACAATTTTTAAAACAACAATATACATTTTCTAATCTAAGTGACACAAAATATCATAAATATTATCCATTTATACGCTTTTGCAAAATCACGGTTCCGAACGTAGTCGGATACTTTAAACTGAATTGGCATGATTCTTGGTTAACATCGCACTCTAAAGCAGTACTATTGGCGACGAATCTCGTAATTTTGAACCGCGATCAAGTGACGAGGATGACACCTAATATGGCACCTTTTTGTCCAAACTTCTACACCACGCCAGTGTAAGGAAATGGAATGAAAGTCGTGAATTTTTAAATTGCACTAGAAAAAATCACAAACTTAGAGCCGCCTATCCGGTATAGGGGTGAATGACGCTGACTGCGGTACCGTAGGTCCTGGGTTCGAATCCCGGAGAAGACAGGGATATTTTTAAATGTATAGTGCCTTAGCGGCATGGGGTTACTCTAAATAGCCTTCGAGCCCCAAGTCCTCTTGGGAGGTTGGTGGAAGGGGAAGAGAGGTGAGAAGTCCCTAACCTCTCTTCCCCTTCCACCAACCATGGTATTCTCCCTCAAAATTGGGGTGGTACCGTGCAAAATCGTACTGTCACCTGCATGGTGCTCAAAGCTAAGACTGACGACAGGCGTAAAAATTCGGCCTTAACCGTGATGATTTTAGTGGACCTTCATCTGATGTTACTGTCGCGATCATGTGGCAAAGCAGCAACAACAACACAAACTTAGAGAAGTAAATCTTAAGGGCATCGAACAGTAAAACAAATACTTACGATTTCCTAATGCAATAATTCTGACTGAATATTAGAAAAATAAATTTTTCTGATGAATCTTAGAGTAGAAGAAAATGCTCTGTGATTTCAAAAAGAGGAATTTTCTCTGAAAAACATAAAACTATTCAGCAAATTATTTAAATAACTTAAAAGTCTGCCATTATTAACACGTCAAGAATCAGTTCCGATTAATTACATGGGTTTTTTTTTTCTTTCGTTATTGCTTATTGAGCGAAAGAGAGAATGCACTCTGTTACTCACCAATAAAACTTGGATAGTTGACTCAGCAATCAAGAGATCAATTTGAACTGCATTGTTGCTGCATTTAAACAAAAGAATGAACGTAAAAGACACTATAATAGATCATGAAAATTGGTAATATAAAAATAGGGTTTTATGGGTTATGTTTTAAATACAGTTGTGCACATCACATAACGTTATTATTGACCATATAAATAAAAATAAATAAGTATTGATTACATTTATTATTGTTATCGCCCTCCTGGCGCCCGCAGAAGTCCAATGACCATGTTTACCAATTTAATGGTAGCGATATTCAAATTGAGCTTCAATAGAATTTATTCTATTAAGGTATCCGGCTACTTTGGACAACTTTAAAAAAAAAAAATAGAGATATGGGGATTTTTTGTGGTTTTTAGATTTATTTAGTACAATTTAAAAAGAAAAGGCTAAAAATAAATTATTACTACTAAAATGGCAAAAAATGGGTAAAAATTGACAAAAAATTACATAAACGAGGCCCTCTCTGTACAAACAGTCAATGAACAAAACTTCAATTTTTCAATTTTGATGTATTACTTTGCTATTCCTTTTTGAAAAGACCTTTAGGATAAGAGAAATTTTAATTTTTACAAAAACTAGAGCACTTTATCTTGGTTATTATATGAAATTGCTTTAAAAAAAAACAGTGATTATATTCACTTAAAGAAGTGTTAATTTTGTAATAAAACAGTGATTGATAAATCTGAAGGTTAAAACACTTCTACTGTTATACAGAACATACACAAAAAATTTCAGCACATTATTTAAAAAATTATGAGCAATCGCTGTCTCCGTTTGAGCTTTTTGAAAAAAAAAACACACATTTTGAGTAAAACGTATTTTAAAGTTTGACATCTTGCTTCATCTGTTTTTACTAAAACACTTGTTGTTTTTGTTCTAGTGAATGGAAAATAAATAATCTGGTATTTTTATAAAGCTAATAAGATAACCTATAAGTTAAAATCATAAAAAAAATGGCAAAATTCACAATTTTAGGGTAGTCGGATACCTTGAGGATCCGTCGTACTGCTTGTTAAATGGAGCTAAACCTCTGAGTAAGCATGGTATGAAAGTTTGGAGAGTGAATTGCCAGATCAGTAATTGATAGCGGTATACAAAATTGAAAAGCTTCTCGACAATAACCCTCGTGAATTTTATTGCTTTCTCCATTAGAGCAGATTATCTAAATGGCAATGAATGCAGATTTATTGCATATTAAATAAAATACATATTAAAAATTTCTTTTTCCATTATATAATTACGAAAAAGAACATCAACCTTTGCGACTACTTGTGAATTTTATTAAGAATTAGAGGTTGGCTATCAATTCTTTTCTCAAAATGATTTCATGAATTTCATTGTTAATCGACAAACCTGAATCTTTTAAAGAAGTTACGAGGGGGGGGGGCCGTCTACAATATTAGTTAAAGTTATGTAACATTTCCCAATTATTTTATATTTGTTTATTATTAAATTGAAATAAAGTGCATGAACAGTTTTAATCTTGAATATTTTAGGCAAATGGAATAATAAAAAAAAGAAAATTCATGAAAGGGAATTCGAATCATAGAGGTGCTAAAGAAAAAAATAAGTAAGATTTATAGTATATTTTTTTAACTATTTAGTCGCTTTAGAATTCCTTATCTCATAATTCTTCTCATCCTCCTTCTTTTGTTTGGTTTTTAAAAAACAATAATTATTAGTTCTTGTGACAGCCTTTATTTGATATTAATTTCTTAAAAAAATAAACATATCAAAATTTTAAATTTGAATAACTTTTAATTTTAGAGTATATGTAACAAGTAACGTTGCAGAAACATTTTAAAACTCATATAAGTGCATATATTCGTTCATTCATCCCATGAAAGTATTGCGAAAAAAATCTGGGACATCTGTCCCACATCATGAATACTTTTCAATCATATTTTTACAAATGAATTAGAGTAAAAGGGAGAATTTGATTTTACAGAGATGACATTTCTTTGATTTTACAATAGTTTTTTATATTTAATTCAATTGTTTGATCACCAGAGGAAAAAAGGCTCCAAATTTCCATTAGTCGTTTATTAATTTCAAATCAGCAAGATTTTTTATCTTTTATCTATTATTAGACTCGTTTAAAAAGAATATAATAAGTTTATATACATTTTTTCACATAAAATGCTATCTGTAAATTTCTATTTTTTTTTTTCTCTCTTCCTTTCAGTTTTCTTTTCAGATTGGTTCTCGATTTAGAACTCATTTACTCAATAAACTGAATCTAAACTCAATTATGTATCGACGAGTGTTTCTCAATAAACAGAAATTTATTGCTATATATGATTTAAAGCATTTAACGCGTGCTTTCAATTGTCTAATTCCTCCGAACGCATCCAGAGAAATTCCTACTTCCCCTTTTCAGAGAGCCTTACGTCACCCGTTGCCACAAGCGAAAAGAGAAACCCTCGGTACTTGTCAGTCATAAGTTAACGTATCTTCTCACTTTAGAGATTTGAGAACGTTTAAGAAGCATTATTACAGTAATATCTGCATAGGTAATACTGGGGCTAAAATTTATCAAAACAGCAATTTACATTAGAATTAAAATGAAAGTACTCTTAAAGAGTATGTCAAACGCTTAGGAAAAATTATTTCTCTGCTTCTCTTAGTATAAATGAGAATTAGTCTGTTCTTTGAATAAATTAAATTCTGATTCTTGTAGTTCTAAATAGTAGTCTTTGCACTGATTTAACCAGTTCTCAGTTTTTATTCGAGCAACTCTCCATATTTACACGGAATAAATTCAACTATTCTATCAAGTGACCAAAGAGCTCTTTTCTTTTTTAGTTATTTTTCCATAAAACTACATCTCTCACCGTTAACTGTCTGGATTTCTGGTAACATTGAGTTTGCTCTCTCAGTTGACCTAAGTGACTATTCGAAATATTTTCCTAAGGTGTTCTCTAATGGTTTGAACATGTCAAATCCATTTATTAATTTCTCGGTGGTCTAGAGCAGTGTTCCGAATTAACTCCCGGTCCGTGGATGAAATGCTACCGATCCGCACAAGAAACATTAAATTATTCCTTTTATTTATTGTGGTATATTTTTCTCAGGTTTGGGCTACTTTTTTATGAAAATCACTTAATATTCCTTGTTAAATCACTTTATATTCATATTTTGGTATAGCTATATTTTATTCAGAAGTAAAGATTAAATACACACAATTAAATTAAAATATTATTAAATCAAAACAATCTAAAATATTAACAATTAATATCCTCTCCCTCAGCGGGACGCGGTAAAATTAACAAACGTTGACCGGTCCGCGGCAATAAAAAGGTTGCGGAGCACTAGTCTAGAGCACCTATGTCAGTCATATCTGAAATTTAAATTTCTTATAATAGCATTGCTGGTGTTAATGGTAGTAAATCATTGATATCCTCAGAAATGTGTGTGTGTGTGGTGTGTGTGTGTGTAAAGATTTAGAGTTAATCGTCTAGAATTTAAAACATGTTCTCATTTAAAAAGTGTATCAAAACTCTTTGTAATGTAAAGGAGCTTTACCCTACACCAGGGGTGGCGAACCTTTTTGGATCAACGTGCCATTTTTTCTAAAGAAGTGTTTAATGAGGTATAGACGTGCCGTCAAGCAATTTTGACTTGTATTTATTGGGAAAATAATAAAACTAAATGCTAACAATTCAAAACTCTTTATTTACTACGGAAAAATATCTTTTGCACTGTATAGTTGTAAATGTTTTAGTTACACATGTAATTAAAATTAAAGTAACATTAGTATGACTTCTGTTGTTGCAGATTGTGGGGATGACAACTAACTTATATTAGGATTATAAGATGTTACTTTTAGTAGAATGCATCCTGAACTGGAGTCATCTGCCAAAATGGTTTCTAAGCAATTAATTATTTTAGCTTTCACTTTTTTGACAAGAGGATGTGTGATTTGTCTCAAAATGCCATTTTACAGACAATGTTCCGCATACCATTGTTGCAGAACATAAAACACACACCACTTTGTCGCCTTTACTTATCATGGTATATTTCTAGATGCATCATTTGAAATTTTCTGTTACATTTACTATCGTACACTTTTTGTTCTTTTGCTAAATTAGCTATGTTAAATAACAGTCAAAAATCATAAATGTAACCCAAATAAATTTTGAAATACAGTTGCGTCAACGAAATTGACTATGCTATGTGTAGACAAATTTTGCATCATAAGCAACTATAGTCCAAGACTTAACTAAGGCAATAACTAAGAGACAATAGCAAACGAATGTGCGCCCCACAACTGATGATTCGCCTTTTTTTCGTAATATTTCAAAGTGAATTTTGTTATTTTGAAATAAAATGCAAACCATTTTGATCGCTGGGGTGCCCAAAATATTGTGTCGCGTGCCAAGGATGGCACATACACGTTTCTTAATATTTGTTTCAGCATTTGGATCATCTATTCCCCAAATCCTCGCCACCACGCAGTGATGAGAGGGTTAAGCTTTCACTTTATTTTCTGAACATAATTAATAATTTTTTTCAATAAAATTTCTCTAACTGTTTTTATTATAATCCATTCACCTACGAAATAAAAAAAGAGCAAGGTAATTAAGAATAATCTGTCGTTTAATGTAGCTTGTTCATCATCATATTTAAAATTATATATTTCAGAATCAAAAATTGTTTTTTAACATATGACAAAGATACCATTTTAAAAAAGTTATCCCAATATGTACTTTATTTACATATAGTATCATGTGATTAATAATCCTCTTCAAAACGAAGTAATTAATAAATATATTTATATTTCCTTTCTCTTATTTCAGAAGTTCAGTTGAAAATGATTCAAATATACAAAATAAAGCCTTAGAAGATGGCCAGAGCGTAATGCAATTACTTGATAAAATTGTAAGCTATGATACAGATCGAGATAATGAAGTGTCAATGGCTCATAAAGAAATTCAGGATGCATTTGTTGATAATCCTGAAGTTCCTCCACTAATATAACATTTATATATGTCACTGTTAAAGTGTATAATTCAGTTATTTTATAGAATAATTACGTATTTCATAAAATAACTAAGGATAGACCGTTAAAGTGAAAAATAAACGATATCAAAGATGTTTTGCAAATTAATTTATCACAAATATCTCAAATCTTTCGAAAAATACGCTTTATCCCTTTTGCGGATAAATACTTGATAAATAATAAAGGAAACCAGAGATGATATAATTGTAATATATTGCTCATATTGCTATTAGTTAAACAGAAAAGGAGAAAAAAAAAGAATATGTTGCAAAAATAGATTATATTTAAATATTATCAACAAAAATACATGCTGGGAAGAAAGATTTTTCTTCATAAGAACCTTGTGTAAACTTTTTAAAACAAAAATAATATTAATTTAAGTTTTATGAGATACCTTTATTTTACGTTTCATTATTTATTAAAGCAAAGATTGCTGTGATGACACTTTGGATTGAACTGCTTATTATTTTTGAAATAAGCACACACTGTTTAGTATTGCACATTTTTTTTTCACGAGCACTTTTTAATCCTTGTCCAGTACCGTAACTTTGAGCTGTTGCAACAAATCGAAGCGTTGTGTCAATATTGGAAACTTTAATGGAAATAAATTTTCGCTGAATTTATATCTAAAGTACAATTGCTTTATATATATATTCTAATCTTCCCAAAGCAACTAGAACCGGTTCAAAGAACTTTCGAGTGTCGTATTTCATACTTTAACGATCAAGTAATCGTTATTCTATAGAATACCTAGTTAAATCGTAGAATTCAATAATTTTATACACTTAAACTGACTCATCTAGTTACTTCATGAAATACCTAGTTATTCTATGAAATAACGGATTTCACGCTTTAACGGTAACATAAACAAAAATTGTTGAATGGAATAATGATATTTTGTGCATTATGAATATGAAAATACAATATTATATAAAAAAGAAAACCTATTAGTTGTTATGAACTTTTAATGTTGTTCCTAAAAAAGCAATAAAATCTTTAAATAATAAAATCCTTAATTACTTCTGTTGACTGGGTTAAAAGAATAAATGAATGTTAATTAAAAAAAACACGCCTTTAAAAAAACACCCCTACTGCACTAACTGGTATTTTTTTAATAAATAATTTCATTTATTTCATTATTTCATATAATTTCATTTTCTAAATACTTTCATTTACTTTCATTGCAATTTTTAGTTACTTTTTATATTCACCAATCAATGGGCAAAATTTATGACGGTCACATGATAAATGTAATCACGTGTTCTATATTGAATTCTAAACTGTAGTTGGGAAATTTAAAAAAAATTTCAAATTTGATAATTGGGTAAAGCTGTTGAAGCGTTAGGATTCTTTAAAAAGATTTTCAAAATGCAAAAAAAAATTCTTATATCACACGTGTATTTTTAAATGCAAAGCACATTTTGCTTACCTATGCGCGTAATATATGCGTTATTATTGTTCACAAATATGTAATTTTCGAAAAAAATGCTTCTTTTAAAAAGCAAAGGTTGGCAACAGCAATGCGCGTGAACTGATTGGCTAGAAACACGTTCTTTTTGCATTTGTTGGTACCTTGTACACTTCCTCTACTGTCGCTTGTCCCGCCCCCTACAACTTATCACTACTACGAGTTCCCTCATACTGAGCGGACGTACCATCCCAGTCGTCCCGTAGTAGAAAGTGTACCTTTTTAATATAAAGTGCCTCTTTGTCTACTTTTATTTTACTCTAAAATAATTCATTTATAAATTGTTATTACTATTTACCCATGTTAATTATAATAAATCTTTGTTTGTTTTAGATTAAAGTCTTGTTTCTCTCTCTTGAGTACTATCGACGTTAATTTTATTGCCGGCATCCTGCCACATTTAGGCCTACCACCCCCTATTTTCAGCATTTATCATACTACTTAAATGCCACATAAGTTTAGCCCACATTTTGCTCTCAAACTCTGTGAGATTTTAAAGATAGTTGCTTATATAATATCAGGTAATTATGTGATAAATATTTTTCAAAAACAACCGATACTTTCTAATCACGAAAAGCATTAACTGGAAAGCTAAAACAGCTTCGAAGGTAATCATTCATGAAAATTCTCCGTGATTTATTAAGGTTATAGACATTTAAATATCTTGTAACATATTCAAAAATATGGGAATTTTCATCATCAAACAGTTTTTAAGTTTTTATTTATAATAAGCTCAAAACATTACTTTATGAAAAAAATATGAATCTCGGAAATATCTTAATTGTTTAATTTACTGAATACAATTATGTAGTTTTATTAATTTGTCTTTGATGTGTTCTCTCACAAGAAAAGCACCATTGTCTCCAGTGATTAACATGTGCACAAAAAATATCTCTTTCTATTGGCATCATTTTTGGCAACTTATGAAAATGACGACCATATGGAAAACTTTCTGGGTGCATTTGCGCTGTCCTGGTCCATTCTTCAAAAATGTAGCGGATGTGTGTTTTACTGTAAAACTGAAGCATCTGAAAAATAATCAATTTATTTTTAGTTCAATCAGATAGACAATTAATGTTTGTTATATATTTGTACAAAAATATATATTTATAAAAATCGGAGATTTACAAATATCATAGAAAGCACAGGTGTTTACAATCTGGAAGGAAATATATATATATATATTGTGACGTTATTTCACAGAATTTTTGTGATAAAATATCAGGAGAGTTGTTCCTCCAGTATATCCACGCTCAATTTATTTTACGTTTTGAAATTAAAACCAATAGTTGTAAGCAAAAGGCTGTATAAAAGATATTTTAAAAGAAAAAAAAACTGTGCCTCAAATTGATAAAGCAAAAATTAATACAAATTAATAGTTTGTAAATATATAATTCATTCCTCATCAATTTATCATTTCTGTCTTGAACATATTTAAAGTATATAATGCATGCTTGATTGTCAAATAAAAATAGAAATAACCCTTTTCAATTAAAAAAAAATAATAATAATAATTAATTAAAATCCAAATTTTACACAGTAATTTTTAGAATTTTTTAAAGTTTACGTAAACTTTGCCATCGAAATAAAACAACGCACTTTTTAAGCGATATCTTGTATCAGCTTTTCCCTCTTATGACCATATTTTAGTTCTAAGAAACCACAGTATCTGAGGGAAAAAAATTTCTTTAGAATATTTATAGTAATGATCCTTAATAAAAATATAAATAAATTACTGTTGTGTAGAGCGTTGGACGTTAAAGATTAAATTAAAAGTGAGAAATTCGGAGTTGGGTTCAATGAAGTCTCCTTTACTGTAACAATTACTTATTAATTTAAATTTGGTTACAAAACTACAACACACACATATCGTCAACAAAAACAATAGATAAAGAACATGGACGGTTTTTTATAGCGACCATATTCTCTTCTCACCTGGCCTCTATTGAAATTCATGGTAGCTAGAGGGCTCTTCTGTTACTTGGAACAGTCAGTAAGAAATATTAAAATAAGAGCGATTATATAATCATCTTCATTGTTTATTTTTTCAAAAAAATTTAACTACATGTAATTGGTATGGTCCTAAATATAATTAGGTTAACTAAAAATAATTAATTATTTAAATTCATTGTGATTGATATAAAAAAATACTTTTTTTTGGTATAACAATTTGTAATAAATATTAATGTGAAATATGTGTTTGTTTGTTTTTAACATAAATATTGAATTCAGTCTGATTTTCGATATATATACGCGAATTTATCTTCCACATAAAGGAGATGATATCTTTTTTTTTTATTCTTAGTACTTATTAAACAAAAGAAAGATTGTTCGCACTTATGTGATGTTTGAAACTGCAGCAATATATTAATTGCCTTCCTATAGTTGTAGCGATCCAACAAAATTATGTAAATCGACAAACAACTTCGAGCAAGAAATTTGTTCACATGAAATTATTAATTAGATTTTTTTTCGATCACAGGAGTGGCGACTTCATAAGATAAGATACAAAAAAAATTCCATTTCCTTGTCAGTTTTATTTTTACAAGTGCACTACAGAATTTTAAGCTCAATTGCTTTGATATCAATAATGTAAGTTTCTTTTCTTAATAAATGATAGTGCGTAAAACTAGAAAAAGCCTGCTTGAACACTTTCATCAGAAATCCGGAATTTGTCCAAAACCCTGTCAAAAAGTCTCATGGTCAATTATTCACCCTTTTGTAAGTCCCAAAATTCTTTTTTTAAGTTAGATCCCCCGGATGAATAGAAATGCGAGATAATGGATTCCTCAGCCATTGGTATAGTTTTTTTTTGGCGAGGATGTAAAATAATAATCAATTTTCTTTGAACAGCTCCTCTAGGTGAGATGCAATAAAACTCTAAATTTGTTGGTATCCATTTTCTCGTTTTATTCCCTCCAATAATTCAAACATGTCGATTTCATTTTACGACGTGATACCCCATATAAACCACATTTTCACCATTAAAATAAATCAATGTAAGGTTTAAAGAAGGAGAAATATAAAACCTGATAAAAAATACTGTAAAATAAAAAATACGAGCTAGTGTTCTGTTTAACTAATCACTGGGACCTACACTTCATGCATCTCAAATGCGTATACAGCCATACCAGTTTTCCTTACCAAAGTTACCCGAGTACAGTACCAAATCGGAGGGGGCGGGCACTCTAATTTGTATGACGTATGAGTTATTTTCCTATTTGTGGTGGAAATTTTATTATTACACGGAAATCCGGTTGGAATTTCTTTTTAATTTACGACACACTCTGAAACAACTGCTGGAGACGAATCATATAACTTTGAACAAGGTCAAGTGTGATGAAGACGACATCTGAGCTGACATAGCCTCTGTCCAAACTTCCACGCCACGCCAACGGGAGGCTTTTGAGCTTCGACTGACTTATCGTCCATCAGCCCGTCTACACAATTGATTTCCATAGCAATAGGACTCGATAACACGGTCACGAGTTCGCGCCCATGACTACTCATCTATCATGGCCGCCCTGGCTGGGAAACACTG
>BMAV01025098.1:82632-93634 GCA_019973955.1 Trichonephila inaurata madagascariensis | reverse complement strand
CTCCTTTAAAAAAAAACATGACAAATGAGGCGGGCTTACAAATTTTTTGATTTCAAAAATCGTGATTTCCTCTCTCATGAATTTATAAGAAAAGAAGTTTTCGTCATGACAACTGAATTTTATTTTAATTCAGTTTTAACTCGTCAATATTTTTATTAAAAAAAAAATCTTGTTGAAAAAATGAGCTAAGATTGATTAAATTAATTAATTTAAGAATTTAAATTTTACAAAAACAGCAAATAAAATTTAAATATATTCATTCAATTCCTACTGTTAGCTCACACTCTCTATATATTTATTTATTCATCTTCGTGGAATTTTCAATCGTTAATAAAAATACATTTTAAAGCACTCCATTGAGCTGAAATTTTATATGCATGATTATTTTGGATGACAGTACAGTAATTTAATTATAATTAATAAAAAATAATTGATTAAAACTACTTATTCAAAGAATTACAAATACAGCCACGTTGGTATCATTTTTGGCGACTTGTGTCAAAACTTGAAAAGATTTTTTTCTCACATTTTAAAGCACTCATTTGAGCTGAAACTTTCTATACATTATTGTTTTGGATAAAAATACGATAATTTAATAAAATTAATAAAAATTAATGGACTGAAACTAATTATTTAAAGAATTACAGGTACAGCCACGTTGGTTTCATTTTTAGCGACTTGGGTCAAGACTTCAAAAGATTTTTTTTTCTTACGTTTTAAAGCATTTAGTTGAACTGAAATTTTATATACACGATTGTTTTGGATGACAATAAGATACTTAAATGATAATTAATAAAAATGAATTACCACTTAATGTTGTGATTCTGTCATATGTATATACATATTTATATTAATTTTAACTATTTAATAAAAAGTAGCTAAAATGAAATTTTTCTTTGTTGATCTAAGTAGGAATTGACTTTAAAAAAAAAATTTACATTACTTGCTTAATATTTTCATTAAGGAACTATGACATTGTTTATATTACATCAATTCATGGTATCAGTTCATCATATCATCAACATTCATATGTGTGGATCAATACTCACATAAAACTCAAATAATTCTAATAAGGAATATGCATAATAATTAAAAGTGAAAATTTTAATTTACTTAATTATAATACATATGTAAGAATAAATTAAGAAGAGTATTCTATGTCAAAATATATAAACATACAGTAAATTGCCCATAATCAATAATTACTAATATATAATCTGTACATTTCTTTAAATAAAATATATTTTAAAATACATATTAATATATATATATATATATTTAAATATATATATATTTTTTTACTATACACAATCCTTATAAAAAAAATGTAACACTCTTGAATGAAAACACATAATCGTACATTCATTTTTTATTTGATCCGTTGAATTAAATAATAATAAATAAATTTGTATGTGTACAATTTAATGAAACATGAAAAACCTGAAGATGAAACAATACATCTTCAAAGTAAATCTTAATGAAAAAACCTGAAATGGAAATAATTACGTTATCCAGTTTAAAAATTAAGCATGACGTAAGCGCTGCAACTCGTTGTGAGTAATATAACTAATTTCTAGTATATTGCTTATTATAATCAAATATAACTTTAAAGTTTTTAAATGCTATTTTATTCAAGAAAAGAAATTTTTAAGAATATATTGCTATATGTATAAATACAACTGTTTTCAAAAACAAAATTAATGTAGGGAAGATACAAAATTACAGGCTTTTGGAAATTTTTTCTTCATTTTTGAATTTTGTAAGACATTCTTGCAAAAAAAATAGTTTGATAAATTTAGAATATTCCTTTTTGCTTCGGATTTGAATTTAACAATAAAGTTGCAGTTTTTTCTGTCTTCATTAGACGATAAAAAAATTGTTGCACATTTTTTATAACATTCATTTGCAACGTTTTTGATCCGTAAAGAATATTCAGATGACTTCCTGCAATAAAGTATTGTTAGTATAAAATGTGGCGCATATTGCAAAGCTAATGGTGACACTGGAAGAGTCAAAAAGTTCTTAAATGCTTTAATTGCTGCCTCTTCATCTGGAATAATTTTGCATAAACTTATCTGTATTTGTAAGGATAATTTTAAAATTACTTTCCCAACTACAATTGTTTCTTTAATTTTTCTGATTTCCTCTGGATTTTGTAAAAGCTGGCGAGCGTTTTCTGAGGGCATAATTTCTTCTGATAATATTTTGTTCTTCAGCTTTTAATTGAACACTAAAATAACCTTTCAAATTCCTGTTAATTTTTTATTAGAAAAAGACAACGCAGGACAGTTTAGTTTCACAAATTTTGAAACTCTGTTACCTTACAAATAAAAAAATTTAATTCTATTACTCTCCGATTATAAACCGCAACTAATATTGTAATTTATGTGTGTGTGACTCTGGCACATAACTTACATCTCCGTTTATAAAGTACTTCCTGTATAAAAAAATCCATGAAAAATTTCTTTACGATTTGTTAGCACACTAACTTTACTATATGCAAAATTTCTTAAATTCATAAAACTCTTTACTTCGATTTATTTTTTTGTTGTTGTGAAAATTTAAATAATCGTGAAAAACATCGTCTGCTTTTTTTTTTTTTTTTTTTCGTGGAGCCTTACTTTTTACAATATAATTTACCTTTAATTTTTTTTAAAAAGTTTGGAGAGTTTGATGTAATTTTTTTAAATAATATTTTAATGGAGAAATTCGTGTACTCTAATAACCAAAATCTTTAAATTTTTTTTAAAGTACTCGATTTTTCTCATTAACTCCAACTGTACCGATTATGTGACCAGTTGTGTCGTTTTTGTTTCTCTTTGACAAATCGAAGAGTATGAAAAGCCGGTTAATGTAAAAGATGTGTTTTTCCTTCACATCAAAATCAATTATATTTTAAAAATTTGTTCAAAATGCTGTAATGCTATCAATCTAAATACTATTTTACTATAGTATGAATTACTTTTCAAAACACCTTAGGTGATGATTTTCCTTTTAATCCATTAGTGCATTTTTAGTATTGTTAAAAAATGGGTAATGTACAAACAGTTGGCCCAAACGAGGCTCTTATCGTTTCTGGTGAGTGACATTATATTATTGTTAAGTCTTTTTTTCTCTGTATAAAGATATTGATTACTTCAGTCATTTTTGTCATACCGCGATGGAAAATTTAAAGCAATCGACTGAGAAACATATGCTTTGCTTTTTGAAATTTCCATTTTTTTTCTGTCATTAATTATGTTTTGTAATGCTGTCTTAAATGGCAGTAACTATATGTAACTTTGATTGAATAATTTATATCTCGCTAGTTATGTATTAAAATTCTTATCTTCATTTGTAGATTTTGAGAATTTTTGAATACTTTGTTCCTTATAAAGAATCGTTGCTCTTTCTGTTTTTTTCAAATTTATATGTAATTTTTTTTGCTCATGAATTTAGTTTTTTTCAATTTAAATGTTTTATATCAACTTATTTTGTTAAGATTCATATGTTTATAGCTAGTTTTTGATGTATCAACTTTTTCATAGGGGGCTGCTGTGGAAATACTGGTAAAAAGATGGTAGTTGGTGGATGGGCATGGGCATGGTGGATGGTAACCGATGTTCAAAGGTATATGACTAACTTATTTATTAAATAAGGAATGATAACTTATTTATTAAAATTCTTTGAGAACTTTTATTTTCATTGTGCAGTTATTTTCACTTTTGAATCATAAAAGATGTAGTTTTGAAATAAGTATTCTAAAGAATGGCCCATTATTTCAATTCATAAAGTGTCCAATATGTTTCATATTAATTAATGTTGATCTAATGAAAAAAAATTAAAAAAAAAACAACTTAATCCTATTTTTCAAATAGGTATATTCATAAGATTTTTCCCACCAGCATGCAGTCCATCACCATTTATAAAGAATATTTTTGAAATGAATGCTGAAAATTTAAAGACATTCTATCTTTTGTCATGTAGTACTTTTCCATTATAAGCATACAATGCATTTTTCATGTCCATTTCATGTGCTATTAGTCTCTTTTTGCAATGCTTGACTTTTATATAACTAAAAGATGGGCCAAATAGTAGTACATTGCTTCAAAAAAATACATTGAATAAAAAGGTGTCAGTTGGTATAGTTGTAATGGAAAATACCTGTCATTTTAACAAATATTTCTTTATTTAAAAATTCGTGTGTTTAGAATAAACTTTGGACTAATTTTTTATTTTGTTGCTTGCTGTTTTCTTTAAAAAAATATTTTAAATTCATTGTAAAATAAATTTGATATCCATTCATAATTTGTATTTATACATGCTCACTACCAAGTGTAAAATTTTGGCACTGTTCCTAGATCTCATAATTAAATTAGCTGATTTAAATAAGCGTGAAATTCAAGAGAGAACTGTACTTAAAAAAAGCTTATATTGTATGAAAAAATATAACTCTATGAGTATTGTTACTTTTGTGTAGATTTTCCACTCTTGTGCGAGATTAAATCTTCTCTGTTCCATTATGTATCTTTTTTTAAATCAAAGTAAAAACTCTAATCTCCTTGTAGAAAATCTAGCTTCATATTTAGTTACAATTTCCAATAAAATACTTTATACTAAAAAAATGTAATGCATTGTCTTTGATTAATGCATGAATATATATATATGTTTGTATTATTTTGTATTACATAGTAAATATTTAATTTCTTAAACATATAAATTTCATTATGTTTCTGTAAATCTTTTTTTTCCCCTGTAATTGTAGTTTTTATACATTCAAACAAATTAAGAGTGTGTGGTATAATAATGAGATCAAATTAAAAATTGGGTGCTTGCGTATTAGCGTGACCGCAACAAAATTTGCTCCTCACAAATTACACCATGATATACAAACAAAATTTCTTATATGTTATATTTGAAGGTAAATGATTTTTGTGACGTAGTTTTAACTGCAGTGATGCTAATACGTAAATACCAAAAATTGTTTTTTATGAGGGTAAAAATGTAAACTTGTGAATATAATGTATTTTAATGCTATAATTTTTAAAGCTAAAGATGTTGATTCAAGCCTTTTCTTTTATATGAAAATCTGTTTCCCAATTATTGTTAAAGTAATATATTTTTATTAGTATGGGTTTTTTTCCTTGATCAGTTTTCTGTATTTTTTATAAGACCTCTTATCGTGTATTTTAAAATTTGGTGCAACCATTAATCCTTTTTGTGTTTAAAAACACATGGTACTCGTGCATTATCATATCTTACTAACAACATTATATGAAACACAAAGCACATGCTTGTCACAATTCAGTGTGTGCAACACATCCAAAATCGGGGTTGTCAACTTGGCAAGTTATTTTAAACATTGCCACATTGTTGCAATAATACATAAGTACCATACACACATATATATATATGCATACCTGTCAATTTTTTTCTTTTTTACCTTTCATTACACTTTCATACCTAAATTATGCATTTTTGTAAAATTTCCATTATCTGCTAACTATTTTCTCCTCTTCAACTCTTATTTAACATTTTGTATTCACAACAGCCCAGCAAATACTTAGACAAGAAACCATAGAATTCGTTGCTGTTAAGTTTTTAAAAAATTCATGTGGCTTGTCCTTCCTCCTGAGTTCTGTATTTCATTTCCTTATTTTCTTTTAATTTATTTGGTAAATAAAACATTTTTTATTTTTTTCTTCCTGTGGAACAACTTTCTAGAACTTTACTCATTTTGTGCATAGCACATGTTTATATTCTTTATGCTTCATATGGCTGCCCTTTTTACCACATAGTCTATCAAAGGCAAAATATACTTTCAAATATATAAGGAGAGTTCTAAAAAGAAAATTCAATTGTACAAGCATATCCTAAAAAGGGATAAATATGCATTTTATGATATATGTTACAACACCATGTATTTCTCGCAATGACTGATATGATATTGCATTTTCTGCAAAAACTCCAAAGCATGTTGTAAATAAGAAATCAAATTACAGTAGCTCAAAATTAGATCTTTTTCAAGGACAGTATTCAGTCAAAAGTAATAAGTGCTGAAGTATGTTTATATCTTTTCTTAACATAATGTCCCTTTGACTGCTGCTAATCATATCAGTATTCTTATCGAAAAATATTTCTAAAATCTGATATTGCTGAGCATTATAGCTTCTTGTTCTGAAAGAGCGTAATTCAATTTATGGAACAAGGTTCTTTTGTAGCAGTATCTGTTGGCAGTAATGTTACTAGCCACAAATTTTATTTCATTATGATCACTTACTTAGATCTTGCAAAATATCCGATTCAAAGGGGCCTGTTTGAAATTCTAAATTGTATTGGGAATTTTCTCAGTAATGTTAGCCAACTCATTATAGGCAAATGTAAAAAATGGGAGATAGAACATTTAGGAATTTTTTTTTTTTTTGTTGTTGTTTCTAATGGTAGATTATGAACAATTAGAGCAGAGAACAATAAAAAGCAAACAGAATACAATTATAAAAAAGCTGAAACAGAGTTCATTTATCCAACATATCTCTAGCATCCCAGTAACACTCGGCAAGAAACATCTTGCACAAAGCAGGACAATGTAGAAGATGTATGGAGTCCGTAACCTCTTCAGAACTGCACAGAGTGCATATTAGGAAAGGAACATCTTTGAGTCTATTCAGATGGTTTTGCAGGCAGTCATGTCCGGTGGCTTGGCAAAATTCAGTGACTGCTCTACGCCTTGTGCCATTGTGCAAATTCAGGATAGCATTCTTCCAAGACTTATGGGAAACACCATTATAGAAGTCATCCTGAGCACAGGATTTGATAGATCTTTTAATAAGATTTTCAATAGAATGGAAGAACATAGGACGAGAAATTTTCTTCATGATAATAGCACTCTTTGTAGCCAGGAAGTCTGCTTTCTCATTACCTGGGAACTCCACAGTAAGCAGGAACCCACTGCATAACTGTAGTTTTCTTAAGTGATGCCAGTTCTTAAGATGATGACAACAATGCAATATATCCTGTGTTATGGGATTATTATCAGAAACGTTAGCCAACAGAGCAGCTTTGGAGTCACTGAAGTTAACAGCTTTTGTAAATTTTTCCAAGTGACACTGCAACTAGAACTGAGCTATGCAAATCACAGCAATTTCGCCATCAAACGCAGTGCCTTGACCCATAGGGACATAGAAAGAAAATATTTCAGAAAAAAACTCCAGCACCTGCATTAAAACTATTAGACAGGAGGGATCCATCAGTAAAGATTCAAAGCCACTCTGGTTCAGGGTAAAAAAGATTTAATAACATTTGGAAATATGGGATAGTAGACAAAATGTGGCAACCATTAGTTTTATTTGTTGTAGGTAATGCAAGAGGAAAAAAAATAAAACTGTGACCATTTAAAGAAAAAAATTAAAACTTAATTAGGGGGTTGCTTGTGTTGTTTAATAACATTTGACATCAGGAAAAGTTGCTGCTTCTTTACCTTTAAAAGTTAGTGAAACGTTCGCAGATATATTCTACTATCTATAAAGCTATCAAAGTTTTCTACAAAAAAGAAGACTCAAAATATTTTACAATATTCATGTACTTGATTGTTATTGTTTGATTGTAGTCTTGGCATCAACAGCTTCTAACTTTATTGCTAACGTCTGCATGTGTTATTTTCTTTTTTTAAAAATGTAATCTAAAAGTTGAGTTATTTGCTGTATTTTGTATGAAAGCATCTTTATTAGGAAGTCATTACTTTCCTGTATGTAAATATATACATACCTTTAAATTTACATTAGTGTTCAATTTTTTATAAATTAAGTTTCATTGCAAAAGTAGTTTCCTGTGAGTAATTTTCTTATCAAAATATCTTTATTGTGGATGTTTTTGCTTTACTTTAAAAAATATTTATATATCATCCATTGTTTTTGTCTTATTTAAAGAATTTGCTTGAAATGCTGATCTTGGGTTAGTTTATGCTTTGTCATTTTTAAAAGTGGCTTGTATGTATATGTCTGTATTTTTTTACAGGCTTTCATTGGAAGTAATGACTCTGAGTCCTCGTTGTGAACATGTGGAAACAGCACAGGGTGTGCCATTAACTGTGACTGGAGTAGCCCAGTGTAAAGTCATGACAGAGCGAGAATTTCTTGCAACTGCTGCTGAACAGTTTTTAGGAAAAGAAGTAGATCATATAAAGTCAGTTATTCTTCAAACTCTTGAAGGACATCTTCGAGCTATTCTAGGTGAGTTATCCTTTTTTTTTTGGTAAGTAATTTTACGTAGCATTTTTTATTTTGAATTCACAATCAAGTAATAAAATATTTTTAAATGCATAGAGAGCTTTCTATCAAACAAAAAATATTGGCATTTGATAAGTCTTGATTTATATATTTTAAATAAGCATTTTTTTAATTCTTAGAAAATTCGAAAAATTTTAGCACTAGTTGATAAGTTTTTCACATTTCATTTAAAATATGTGTATCTGTAAATCAATGCCTTAAACTTTGCATGTTTTTGTTTATGTTTAAATACATATAATTTTATTTTTGTTTTAAGAAAAATAGAAATTTTGAATTATTTTATAAAACATTTAAAATGCTAATTGCACCTTTTATACAATCTGTGGTCTGGAGTAAATAAATATATGAATGTGAATGTCTTTTCTGTGAGTAGAGTAAGTAATAAACTTTTTCATGTTACAATTAATCATTATTTTGAATCTACTTTATTTTTTTTTATACATTTCTTACTATTTGTATTTTTCAAATTTATATATTTGTTCATTCAAATGTTATATAGATGAAATTATTGATGTAATTGCTTGTTATAAATTTGGGAATGATTAATA
This sequence comes from Trichonephila inaurata madagascariensis, assembly GCA_019973955.1. Lineage (NCBI taxonomy): Eukaryota > Metazoa > Arthropoda > Arachnida > Araneae > Nephilidae > Trichonephila > Trichonephila inaurata. Next base: position 84,822 of record BMAV01025098.1, on the reverse strand, counting down.
GTATCAATTTTATTAAATATTTCAGGAACTTTGTCTGTAGAAGAAGTTTATCGAGATAGAGACCAATTTGCTTCATTAGTTCGAGAGGTAGCAGCTCCTGATGTTGGTCGTATGGGTATTGAAATTCTTAGTTTCACTATCAAAGATGTATTTGATAGAGTTGAATATTTAGCTTCTTTGGGTAAAGCAAGAACTGCAGCTGTAAAGAGAGATGCAGATGTGGGTGTTGCACAAGCTAATAGAGATGCTGGCATCAGAGTATGAATTTTTTTCATTGCCTTAAACCTACTCACTTTATTTAAAAAAAGAACTCTAAATAAAAAAATTTAAAATATTATATACATTTGTTCAATATAAAAAATGTGCACCTTTTAATTTCATCCCTTACGTTTTGCTTGTAATTTTGGATTTTTGTGTTCTAATTTCAGTGGACATGGAAATAATTTTTTTATTAATATTTTTATGATGAGAACAAAATATCATTATATATATATATATCGTCTTTATTATTTTATCTAGACTAAAAGCATAACTAGTTAAACAATTTTATCTTATTTATTGTATTTTTTAATATAAAAGTAATCATTAAGAGAAATTTGTAATTGTGTATTGAAACAATAAAAGCATTTTCTTTTTAAATAATATTGTTTTTAATTGCTAAAATTATAAGTTTTATCCAATTTTTTCACATGAGTAATTTTTTAAAAATAGGACTCATCAATTTCTCTAGCTATCTTATGCATAGGATTTTTATAAAGGATCAAGTTGAAATTGAAGGTGGATGACAAATTCATAAATTTTCAAATAAATATAAAATAAAATGTTTGCTTACTTTTTATTAATTTTCTAGCTAGTTTTTGGTGAATTTTTTTAAGAAAATACATTTGCAAAGGTTCATGTAAAGAACATAATTCTGCTGCAAAGAACAAAGAAATAAATTCAAAGATTACCAGAAACTAAGACATTGGGATGGAATGTACACAAAAACATTGGAAAAGTCTACCATTTTCCCCCTTGTATTAAGAAGAAAGAATAACTTCCTGATTGTGTAATTAAACATTTATACAAAATCCACCAATTGTAATTCTCCCCTTTTTTTAACTCTAAAACAATGTGAAACATTTATTCTGAATACTATATAAATTCCATGTTTCACTTAAAACTTTTCTCAATAAAACTATCTAAAAATGAAATATTGGGAAAAAAATGTATATTTCAGTGTGTTATGAAAAATTTCTCTAAAATTAGCTTAGATATTCCAAACACGTCAGTCTTTAAGTTAAATCCAAATTTTTAATTTTTCAAATAGTTCAAGAATTGTAATTATATGGTGTTTTTGTATAAGGACTAGCTGAAAATATACCAAAATACCAAACTTAGAATTTTTAAGAAATCTGTTGAATGTTTTAAGAACTGGCTTCGAGGTGCACACTTTCTTATGAATAGCTTCAGTACCAAATGTAGGTTTGAATCTTTTTGTGTAAAAGTAATGTACCCTTATTCCCACACACAAACTTTTCCTTTTATTAATATAGATGAATTAAGTATACCATATAATCATATAAATAATCATCATTAATCAATAAACATGAAACAGTAGTTGGGAAAAATAAAGTAGTGGACAAAATGAGATTTTAATGCACAAAATAATGTACATCAAAAAACTTTACATTGGAAAAGAAATTACAAGCTTAACATTTATTATTATTTTAACTTTTAGTATAGATTTCAATTTTTAAAGAAAGCTCTGCCATCTGTAAATAGAATTTTAGAAAAAGGTGAAGGAAAAAAATAGGTTTAGTTGATTATGGCCACACACATATATTTTGGAAACATGAAAATTTGCATTATGTCTTTTTTTATTGTGTATATAATGATTTTGACAGAAAAAATAAAAATAATTTTAGGAAGCTGAATGTGAAAAGGCTGCAATGGATGTAAAGTATGGAGCCAATACAAAAATAGAAGATTCTCATCGCTTGTTTCAACTGCAAAAATCAAATTTTGATGCTGAAGTGAACACAAAGGTATAATTGCAGTATAAATATTTTTAGATTATGAATTATTTAAAATATAACTCACAATCTAAAAATATTTATACTGTTATTTACTGTTTTTATCATTTTTACTGTTTACTGTTATTTACTGTTTTTATTTAAAATATAACTGTAAATTTATAATAATTTTTTG
>BMAV01025098.1:69261-79369 GCA_019973955.1 Trichonephila inaurata madagascariensis | reverse complement strand
GAGAGGAAAGATGTTACACATCAAAAATATTTTTTTCATTTTTTATATTGTAACATAAACTACTGTTAGAGAATTTAATATGAAAGAAAACAATTATTTTCAAAAAAAATTTCATATTAAATCTAATTTTTATTTTATTTATAACTTTCATTGGTCTCTTATGAGATATTTTTTGTCACAGGGCACAAACAATGGATGTTGCTCGTGCAGAGGCAGAAAAAATTAAGTTAATTGGTTTAGCTGATGCCTATGCAATTGAAGCTGTTGGTAAAGCTGAAGCTGAAGGTATGAGAATGAAAGCTGCTGCATATAAACAATATGGAGATGCTGCAGTAATGAGCTTGGTTTTAGATGCTCTTCCTAAGGTAAAAAAAAAAAAAATATGCACATAATATACTTCAATGTAATAATTCACGTTATTTTCTAAATAGTTACCAATTGTATTTATTTTACAATAGTTTATGTAATATTTTAATATTTATGTTTGAGATTCATGTTATCAATGAATTATATGTTTTTATGTATTAAAGATTCTTATTATTTTATCTTTGTATTTGCCTTGCAGAATTTAATTTTTATTAACTATTTTGTATCATTACAGATTGCTGCTGAAATTTCTGCACCATTAGCTAAAACAGAGGACATAATTCTAATTGGTGGCACAGACCAAGTAACAACTGAAGTGACAAAATTAGTTAGTCAAATACCTCCATCTGTTCAAGCTTTAACTGGAGTGGATTTATCTAAGGTAAGTTTTGAATTAAAAGCCTTTATGAGATGTTGGATTCAGTTAGTTAGAATTAAATTGGGCACTTGTGTGTTATAACAATTATATCAGTGAAAATTTATAAAGTTAGTAACTGTGCTTTATTCTAATAGCTCAACTTCATTCCAAACATGTGTATGCTTTTTAGAGAGGTTTTGGAGGAGGATGTCATTTTGATTCATTTCCCTCCTGTTTTCTGCATTTTTCTTCACTAATCTTAATTTCTAAAAATAAGAATATAGAATTTAAAATAAAACCACAAATCGGAAAATATAATCGTATTAATTGTTGTTTCCATTTTTTTTTTAAAAAATGAGAGCTTGAAATATCTTGTTTTGTGCATGAAACTGTTAATAATATATATAGCTTCATAAAATTTGCAAATATGTTTGTTTACAATATATGTATCAAAGGTGAAATGTAAAAATGACTATAAAAACCACAGAAGTACAACCTAACACCATCTTGAATTTTACATAGCTGAATGTAAATAAAATGAAGATTAAAAATGAATAAATAAAGGAAACAGTTGTTTTTAATGTTTTTAAAGAGAAACTCAATTTACTTTTATAGTGCAACTGAAAGATAAATTATAATTATACAAATATACATGCATGTAGTAAATTAACCTTTTTTGTTTTTGTTTTGTTAATCATTATGTAACAGGAATTTTCTTTGAATGGTTCTGTATCCAAAACATTCTAAAAGTACTTTCAGTTCAAGTAGATGGAACTTATTTTATCTAAAATGTAATAACAGATTTTTAATTTGTGACATATAGTCATCTCTCTTTAATGTTGATAGTGGTGTGGAATTTTTTGTTCTAAGTCTTCTTGGGACATAATGTGCCAAACACATGACAAAAAAAGCTCCATTTTATTAGTTGAAATGTATTTAAAAGTTTTAAACTGTACACTATAGAAAAAATATGTTTATTAACTGAATTATATTATAACTAAACATTTATTGTTCTCCCATGTATTGAACAACAGCTATTTTACCATTGTGATCGCATAATACACGAGTACTAAGAATCATGCTTATGTTTATTGATATTAACTTAAATGGTATGGATTATGCCAAGTGTATTGAATTTTAATTGTTGAATTAATTTCACTGTTAATACAAAAACTGCATAAATTGTGAATATATGTTTTGCTATGTTTTCTGGTTGCTAAGTGAAATACTAAGTGGTTTTCTTTATGAATGTTTTATCGTAGGGTTATCGTATCTAACTGTACCTTATTTTATGAGATGGATTCTGTATGGTAACATTTAGCATAAAGTGGATTTCATAATTTTTGTGTCTTTTGGTGAACAATATATTTTAAGTAACCAGAGTTAATGATATTAAAATAAAAAAGGTATAAAAATAATTACTATAATATAAAAGTACAGTTTATAAGAAATTTCAGTATTCTGTAAGCTTGGAATACTTCAGAATTTTTAATCAAATGTAAACCATGCCATTCTTCGAAGAAACATCACATTCTATTGCAGCTGATTCTTTTCTCAAGGAAATACTTTTTCAGGGGTGCCTCAGACAATAATATCAATTCACTATTTCTAGCTATTATTTTTTAACAGATGTTTTCAGTAAAAAATGTATATTTTTAACAATATAACATATGTGCTTGCAATAATTAAAAAAAAAAAAATTTGAATAAAAATTTATACTAAAGATTGTCCTTATGTTCCTAAAAATGAATATCATTATATAAATGCTAAGGGTTTGAAATTTTAATCCATGCATATTTTTATGTTGATTACTCAAAGCATATGCAAATATTTATATTTAAGTTAATGAGGTTCTATTTTATAATAAAAAAAATATGATAGAATTTAAAATATTTTGGCAAAATATCTATAAAAAAATTTACTATTGTAAATTTAACCGAATTATCTATCTTAGAAAAATTCTCTAGGGAAAAAAAATTTATTTTTTGCAAAAATCATGGCTATAAATTTATCTTAACATTTCCATTTTATTTATTAAAACTTATTAAGCTTTTGCATTGATTTTTAAAAATTACATTAGAAATTTTTCATACTTTAAAGGGGGGGACTTTTATTTTTGGTATTTTGATTGTGAAATATGTTACTTGAATTATGTTATTTATCTAGAAAATATCTAAATTTATCTAGAATTTTATTTTAAAAAAAATCAATATTGTTTTCCCCTCAGAAGTATCTGTATTCAACTTGTAAAAATTGTTCTCTTAAAATGTAGAGCATAATATAATTTTTAGCTAAAATGAATCAAAATGACCATGCAAAAGTTCAATTTGCAATATTTAAATATAGAGCTTATGTGTATCATTGCTTAATGTTTAAAGTGTGAGTACATCTTTAATTTTGTTAAAATAAAATATTCATTGTATGCCTATCGTCAATTGATGCCTTTTTATTCTGAGATTTACGAGTTAATAAATGTGTTTTTTTCATGCAGTTAATCTTATACTAATCCTTTAATATAAAAAATATCCTTTAAATTTATATTTTTCCCCTTTACTGTTATAAATGCCTTTCATTTGTGACATTTCATTTTTTAATATATCTATAAGTAAGCATTTTGTTATGTGCACCATCTTAAAATATTCTTTAATTCTTATTTTAATTATATATTTCTAGGTGCTGTCTAAAATGGCAAGTTCCAAATAGGCAAACAGTTATTAGGCAAATAATGATCACAAGCTGGCTAGTTTGTTTATCTCAGTATCAGAATATTGACTTACATCACTCAGTGTACAGTATATTAAAGCGGACAACTTTTACAATTTGTAGACATTGTACATTGCCATTTTTAGACTTGTATTTTAATCATTAGGAATGTGGTCCATTTTTTTATGTTCATGAAACTGCCAATTTTCCTATTACAGATAAATTTTCATTTTTATCAATACAAAAATTTCTATTTTTTATTAGGTTGCCAATAATTTATATGAAAATTTTCTGATATGCTTTATTATACAGTGATCTAGACTTTACTAAGTCAAATGTCTGACTTTAGATTATTTGACTTTACTTTTTTATAACTATAACTAGTTAAATATTTGAATAACAGAAATTTTACATTTTTACACTTTTAAAATTGTACTTTTTGAGATACTATATAAATGAATAGTTAAGTTAGTTATAAAAAGTAATATAATAAAAATTGAGTTAAAGAATATATTATTAATTTTAGGTTTCTCAATAAGAAATTAATGAGTGATAAACCTTCTAATTCTTACACATGTGTCAAATCTTAAATAAGTTTTTAATTTTCTTATTAGTCTTCCAAGTTGTTTTTATGTGAATATTGTTACAAATTTTGTATTTACTTCATTTTTATTTGATGAAAAAATTTGTAATCTTAAATAACTGTCAATTTATTATTTTCATGTCATTCCTTTTTATATAATATATCACATACAATCCATGCAAAGAAAATGGCCAAGCATATATTTGAAATACATTTCTTTTATCACATAGGGATAATTCATTTTTTAATTGTTTTTTATGTTTCAAGTTATGTTATTATTTATATTCATTCTTTTATTTAAAAAAAAATTCATCAGTTAAAATCATGCTTTAATTGATGGTTTAAACTGATTTAAACATGGTTTTGTTTAGAAAGCAAATATAAATAGCTCTATGTAATTTAATTAAATACTTTTTTAGGAAAATCTACAGTTTGACAATCATCAGATTTGTAACTAACTATTTGGGCTAAATTTTGAGTACCAGCTTTTCTCATTTAAAAAACTTCAAATTTAAAATATTACCTTCTAAACAACTTTTCTTATACCTTCAGTTAGCATTTGTGTGTGTGATATTCCAATTTTTTTATGTATAATTTATTTTTAAGTCTCATTTTAAAAAAATCATAATTTTTTTTTTAAAAAAATTTTTTTATTTTCCTTTTTTTATTTTTTTCTCCCCCCCCCCCCCTTCGTATGTCTTCCATCACCCATATAATGGCTTTGATATTTTTTCATTCTATACTTAAAAATATTTATTTTTTTTTTTTAATTTTACATGACAAATTACAGTTAATTGACTTACTGATGTTTAGAATCACAATAAATTATAATGGCAGGCAGAACGATTTCTCCTTATGCTCACATAGAGCATAATGGATGAGATTCACAAGACAGGAATATTAATCTGTTTATTGATACATTTGTGAAAATGATTTTGTTTTCCAGTATTGATGCAAGGAATGTAGTACTTTAAAACTAAATGAGATAAAATAATTAATTGCTATAATACCTGAGAGGAAACTTGTTGTTTTTTTTTTAAGAAAATCTCAAATATTTTTCAGAAAAGAAAAATGTAATAAAATGGATAGGTTCTCTCCTATTCTGTGCAGTAACATTTAGTTTTGATTGATTATATTCTAATATTCATTCATAGAAAATTCATGCATTTCATTTAATAATTGCAAAGTACAAGACCATGCTAACATATCCAGTTTGCCAAAGGAAATGCTTCCTGTAAAATTTGTATACTTATAGTACAATTGTAATGTTATTTTGTTTAATAATTGTTGTTAGTATGCATAATTTATGCACCAAATTTTATCATAAGAATTTATATATATATATATATCCTAGGGTTTACACTATTGTCTATGAGGATTGGGAAGAAAATCTATGTATGATAAGATGAACTGCAGGATTATATTTCAGAATTAAAAGTGAATGATAACTTTTTGAATAAAATAATAATGGATATTTATTTTTATCAATGTATCTCTCTTTGTCTAAATATCTAATGTTTTTTAATGTAAAATTATTGTGGTTTTCATATAAAACTTAATTACTACAAAAAAATTTTATGTGAAATGAATTTTTAATCTACCTTAATTTTAGTTCTGTTCCAATATAAAGGTAAAAAAATGAGGTTTTAATTAGGAGATACATGGAAACAATTTAAAAAGTTTATTTTGTGATGGAAATATTAAAAAAATTGATGGGTATATTTACTGTGCCATGACATAATTTTTTTTTTTCAATGGGGCTGTGGATTAGTATTTTTATTATTACAGACCTAGTACATTCCCCGTGAGCTGGTATCACTTTTTAATGCAGCACCATGTAGGCAATACCAATTGCCACAAGTAATTTTGATGCCCAGTTTCCTTCCCAGAGAGAGGCACCTGAGCTCTTGATGATGCTAACAAAAAAAAAAGCATGTAAACATAAAAAAGTGTGATGCTATATATAGAGCCTTGTGAGTAGATATAGTTTCTACTTAAATTCAACTGATTCATTCATTTTGAGCTGGCTATAACTGCATAACTTTGTAAATGTGAAAAGATATATGTTGTTTTGGCAAAGATTTTTTGTCATGCTAATTCATTTTTAAACAAATGCTTTTTCTTTTATTATACTTTATATGTATGAACTATTGATCTCATATTAAAGTTATTTATCGTATTTATTTATTTTAAATAACATCTAGTCATTTTTTTCTCTATTGTTGACATTGTTAAGTTATTTTAGATCTGTTAATGATTTGCATTTGACAAATGAAACATGCCACCTTTTAAAGTGTTGTCTATTTTTTAATCTGTTTTAGGATTAATTAGAAAACAATGATCTTTCTTATGTGTTTTTACTTATAATTGTTATGATTTCTTTTAATTATGAATTTAAATATTCTCTAAGAAATGGCAGTACTTAAAACATTTCTACATGTTTCATTAAACATATTAAATTGTTATTGTAATATATTTCTTAAGAATTCTGTGAAAATGTATTTCCTCAAAACTTTATTTGAAAATAGATTATTTTCAAACTGAAGTATTCAAAATTATGCAAATCTGTTTTTAATATCCACTGAATCATTTATTAGTTTGTTTGATAATGCAAATATATTTTCTTTTAATGTGTTTGATGTAGTTTTTTAAATGTTGTTACTGGTTCCCTTTCACTAAATATCTTAATCTTTATTCATGTTTTCTGCACTTTTAAAAATCTTTTTGTATTTGGGCACAGAAATAAATTAATTTTACTTTGAAGTAAAGTATGACATATTCTCTCTTTACTTTTATTTGAGAACTAGTTTAAATTTTTTTCAGTTTGTGGCTTGAAAACATTCTGATATTTTCTTCTAAAGCCAAATTATATTACATGCTGAAAAGTAAAACAATATTTTCACAGCTTATTATACTTTATTGTGTAGCAAATGTTTAAAAGCAGGTATTTCTAAATCCAGAAGGGTAGATCAGTACCATCACTGATGTTTTATAAGAGATACACAACATGGAATTTTATTTAATATTGCTTTGATTATAATGAGAATAATAAATTATGCATTGGCTATTATAAATATGAAAGGATACTCTTCCTCGATCCTTTTAGAAATTTTCTTTCATGTAAATTATATGAGTCTGGAAGGTACTTATTTTCAGTGTTAACAAATTATGCTGTATTCCAAATTGATATAGCTGTATTAAATTGATGTTTTTTGTTAATTTTCAGCCATGCATTGAAATTGAAAATTGAATTTTGCTTAAAATGATTTATGTTTTCTTGTTTATTATCTATTAATTAAAAAGTAATCACATCAAAAAATATCATGTTATTCATTTTCCAATAGAAAATTCCATCAAATTTTGCATAAAAATTCCACACACACAAACATCTCTTTCCTTTTTGTTTTTAGTAAAAAATAATGGTAAAATAAAAGTATTGCTTTCTCTTTAGTAGAACTTTGAAATATTGTGGACTTTATTTCCTATATTATTCAGCATAAAGAAAGTGGAGAAAATGGTTCATCCTTCCCAAGTCTGTCTTTAAATCTGCCTGAACTTGTTTAATTAATTGATATATTTTTTAAAAAGAAAAATGTGTTGTACTTGTAACTTTTTTAAGAGTTAGCTAAAATTCCTAAATTAAACAATTGAGACAAATTCATTAAAATAATATCAATAAATTAAATGTGGTGCATCTTTTCTCTCCCATTTTCTTAGTGATTCAAAACATTTATATTGTATATAATATTAACTTTTGTACTGAAAATTCTTCCACATAAATTTTTAATTTTAAAGTAATTTTGCCTCATAAACACTGCCAATTATTTTATGTAGTCTTTTCAGTGTACATGAGGAATGTCGAGAAAAATGAGAGCTAAATTGTGTCAAATCTATGAATTCATTTTATGGTAGCTTTTTCCTGTATATATGCTGAATATTAGATTTATGTAAAGTATTTTTGCATTTAGCTTAGAAAGGCATAACTCAAGAGCTAAGTTTCTTTGTGTATGCATATTTTATCCTTTTAGTCGAGTTTTATCTCTGCATTATATAAAGTATTTTTGCTATTAGTATTTGAAGTTATTTTTAGAAATTTTTTTTATTTTTATTGTAGTCATTTACACTATTATTTGTTTGTTTTAGTTTTATAGCATTTAATTTATACATTGTTATTTATTACATACTTTATTACTAAATGTGTATCTTCTCTATGAACGTTTCTTATATTCTATGTATTTCAAAGTGAAGGAAATCATCCTGTGTATTTTATCTCACAAAATCCATTCAATAACTTTTATGGCAAATTTTTCTCAAATTATGCATGTTATTTCTATATATCATTCTAATTTTTTCCCTCATTTTTAAGTTAATGCATTTACAAAATTCTTTGTATGAGATGTTTTTAATAGCAATGATATATTTTTCTTTTATAATTCTGATCTGTACACAATAAAGCATTTCAATTCAAATATTTTTTATGATTAATGTATTATATTAAGATTGTATCATCCATTATCAGTTAATTTATTGTTAAACATTCAATTAAGACATCCATCTGATCTGTAATATCTTTAAAATTTACATTGTAATACCTTTTCATTTTTGTGAAAAATTTTAAATTCTATAAAATATATATATATCAAAAAATAACTTCCTATTTATTCCTTCTGCATTTGTTATTTTTATCTTGAACCAGTAAAAATTTTGATGAGGTGATTTCCTTCGTGTATTGTCAATTTTGGAAATACAATCGTAGCAGTCTGGCTTTAAAATCGAAAAAATTTCGAATAAATGCTATTGTACCTGTTGCCACAAATGCTGATGATTATAGAAGATTATGATATTTAAATATGCTGATGGCATCATTTATTATCCTTTGAAGTGTAACGCTGATTATCATTAGTCCTAATGGGATGCTGATTGCTCTGATTGTAGTTCCATCTAAATATGAAAAGAAACATTTGTCCTTTTTTATTGTCTTCTTGGCATAAAATGAGAATTAGTGTGATACGTAATTTATAACGTATATTCCATAGATTGAAAATTTATGTATTCTACTATTTATAGTCATGTGATCTGTACCAAAGAAATATATTCTTGTGAATTAATAAATGTTACTGACATGTACGATTACATGTTTGGCTATTTGTTTGATTCGTTCAGTAGAAATTTAATGCTACATTTTAATTTTTGTTGTATAAAAGAAGTACTTAGTTAATGGTTTAATTTTTCATATATGATTCATACACCTTTTAATCTATGTGTTATATTATTTATAGATAAAAATGGGTTTCTGTTCTAAAATAGGCAGAATGATATTTCTTTAAAATATCTTCACTATTTCATTTTTAAATTCTATTATTAAAAGTAAAAATTGAAAATAAAAAAAAGATTGTGGTATATGATAGAGAAGAGCCTAAAAATCATATACCATCTAAGACATCCTAAAAATTATAATAGCTTCATTTTTCATCTTCCATCTATAGAAGGTCTTGCAAATTTTGATGACTTGTAAATTTTATGCTTGCTAAAAGAATAGAATATTATTTGAAGACAATATTTCAAAAGGTTATAAATAAAATTACAAATTTGGTGAATGAAAAATGGATTCTGCTTCTCTAGAAGAAAAAACTGCATGTGTGTATTTTTGTAAAATAAGACTTCATCCTGACCCTAAAATTTATTGTAGTACCTTAGCTATCGTAGTTGATGAAATCGAATTTTTAGAGCTTAATTTTTAACAAGAAATTAACTTTTCGTCCTAATAATTTCGTAATTTCCCAGATGCTGGGAAAAGACAATGAACACTTTAACAGGGCTGTTTTTCCGCTTAGGCACATGTCTAGGGCAAAAAAAAAAAAAGAGAATAAAATTAAAATTACAGCGAATGTACCACCGCATAGTGAGTCATGAGAGAAACATTTCTGCTTTTAAGAATGTAAAGACTGAAATGAGATCTACTACGGAAAAAGAAAAGCTAACTGTTTGATTTTGTTTTGCACTCAAAATTGATTATACAATGATGTCCTTCATGATTTTGCAGTGACCAAAGCTCAAAGAAAACCTTTGTTTTACAAGTACAATGACTCCACAAAAAA
>BMAV01025098.1:0-66522 GCA_019973955.1 Trichonephila inaurata madagascariensis | reverse complement strand
TAGCTGAATCCAATTTAGCTTTCTTTAGTAAATAATTTAGCTCTCAACATTGTAAGAGCTGAGAGACCAGCTCAGTCAGAGGAGGGTGATTTTGTAGGATATTCCATTTGTAAGAAGTTAGATCATATCACATTTACCGAGGTCGGCAATTCTAATCAAAACAGTATTCCACATCAACGCCATCTAGCGTCCTTTTTAAAAACGCCGACATGAACCTTTTTCGCCAGAGGCCCACTAACATTCGTTGAGAGAAGTCGTGTTTCGCGCGTCAGCGCATTTTCGTCCGCGCCAGGCGGTAAATCTTATTAGTACCATAACGAGTTCTATCATTCGTCCGCGCCAGGCGGTAAGTCTTAATAACACCATAATGAATTATTTTTAATCTCAATTGCCTCCCTTAAAGTAATGTGATCTAACTTCCCTATTCTTCCGAAATATGCTTATCTAACTTTCCTATTCTTTTGAAATATTCCCCATGTAAATACTCCCTTATAATTCTTAATAAATTGTTTAGTTTTCAACTAGTTTCTTTCTTGAACTATGTTGTCTACTTTATTTCAAAATTAACTAACACACCCTAAAAACCCCTAGACACCACGCCATAAAAACCCCGCCATCTGAAGAATCCAATCTTTTTGGAAGATTTCGGTTGGATTCCCACATATATATAAATATGTATTGTAATTATATATTATAATGCAACTTTTACAAATAATATGTCTAATGTTTTTAAAAGGTATTTCAAATGTTGTTATATATACTACAGCTTTTGTGTAGCACATAACTATTTTTTTGATTATATACATATTTAAAAATGGTTTTCTAATACATTAATTAATTAAAAATTTTACATGCCATTTACATTTTGTTTGTTTCATCTAACATGTAACAAAATTTGAGATCTATGTAGTAATAAAATGGAATCTTTTTAAAAAATTTAAATTATCGATAATATTGGTGTTTTATTTTATTTTAGCATTCTTATAAATATTTAATTTTTTGTCTCCCAAAATTAAATTAATTCTTATCAAATTGATCTTTGAAGCTATTTCAAATATTCTTCAGAATATCCCTCCCCCCTCCAAAAAAAAACACGTTTTGCTTTAAAGTATTATTAAGTAAAGAATAAAGCTTTCAAATTTCTAAAATTGAATAAAATAATATATGCAAAATTAAATTTATTAATTACGCAACATTAGCAAGGATAAAATACAGCCTGCCCACTCGGTGACAAGAGCTAGAGTTAGTTTACATAATCAAAAAGAATATACTATGAATATCAAAAATATAAGCTCCATCTATTGGCATAAGAACAAATTCATGTTAACCCTAACTATAATGTGTCATCCTCTTCAGACATCTGAAATCAGTTTCTTTAAAAGAAACTTTATGTGATATAATCACTAATAACATAAAAAAAACAATAAAAAATCAATACTCTATTTGTTTGAATTCACTTTTTCTTTAAGAAATTGCTTCCGGATGCAGGTGAATGATTGAAGAAAATCTGACCTGTTGAATCGCACGGGAACGTGATTCATGACGGATAGAACCGGATTCGTTTGGTGTGAAGGTAGGATGTGAATCTTGGCTTATTTGAGTGGGTAATTACGAAGCCGAATCCTGTTCTATCAAATAAGGTTGATGGTGAATGAATCGAAATCGTTTGGTGTGAAGGGAGCCTAAGGCATCAAGAGGGCTACTGTGGCGACGAATCTTGTAATTTAGAACCTTGGTAATGCCACGAGGACGACAACTGAGTGGGCAACACCTCTCCAGACCAGCATACCAAGCCAACGAGAGGACTTTGAGCCACGACAGATTTAACGTGCATCTGCTTCCTCTACACGGCGTGTTTAAAGTATCACCAGGACTCGAACACGTAGGTAATGAGTTCGAGACCATAACCACTAGGCTACCATGGCCGCCATAAGGGCTAGTACTAGAAATCTAAGTCATTAACCAATTAAAATAAAAAGAGACAAACTGGAAGTAGTGCCATCTATGAGAAAAAGAATGAAGAAAAAATATTTCGTACAAAATTATTATTAATAAATTTAATGGAAAATGTTAGAAAATAGTGCTAATTTAATATTTTAAAAAATTAAAGAAGTTATCGCGCATACTAATGGGGGTCCAATGTGTTAATGGTTTTAAGAGAAGATTTAAAATGAACTCTCTTGAATTTAAACAAAATTTTAAATAAGATAAACTGCTGTTTGTAAAAAAATGCAACACCATGAAGGAATCATCAGAATTAAGTTAAATATAATGCACAAATGAACTGTATTAGTACAAATAAATGACGAAATTTTCAAAGCAGAAAAACAATATTAAATTTCCGAAATCAGTATTTGGTGTAGCCACCACGCGCTGCTATACGACATGGCATGGAGTCAGACAGATTTTGAATGTCTGCTTGTGGAAGAGAAATCCATATTACTTGTATGCGCAGCAAAAGTTCGTCTTTTGAAGCCGCAGGACGCGGATCACGAGCGAGGTGCCGACCAACCAAATCCCACACGTGCTCAATAGGTGGCATATCCAGTGAATAAGCAGGCCAAGGGAAAAGTTCAATGTGTTAGGCTGAACAGAAGGTCTCGAACAGTCTTTGCAACATGTGGACGTGCATTATCCTGCTGAAAGATAGCTCCAGGGATGCCTTGAAGGAAAAGAACGACTTGGGGTTGTAGCACTTCATGGACGTACCTGTTACTAGTGAGATTACCCTCAATTCGTAGCAATTTGGATCGTCCATGATACAAAATCGCACCCCAAACCATAACTCCGGGTGTTAGGCCACTATGTCGTTCGGTAATGCACTCTGGAAGGCAGCGTTCACCGGCATATAGTCTAACACAAATGCGGCCATCATGTTCCAACAAATTGAAGAGTGATTCATCTGAAAAGAAAACTTGGTGTCAATCAGCTTGCCAGGCTCTGTGCTCATGAGCCCATTGCAGACGCAGTCATCGATGGTTTGCCGTGAGGGGGATCCTGTATAAAGGCACTCTTGCACGCAATCCACGGTGCAGCAGACGTCGACGAATTGACGAAGCCGACATTAGTACACCTGTAACAGTAGAACAACGTGCTGCCAACTGCCTGGAAGGATCTGTACGGTCATTCACCGCCATGCGGAGCAGATGTCAATCGTCACGCGCTGACGTCACCTTCCGTCGTCCACTGCCAGTTTTTCGAGTTGTTCGGTGCTCGTCGGTACACTGCTTCCAAACTCGCATCACTGTGGAACTATTCCTCTGCACACGAGCTCCCATTGCGCGATAGGAAAATCCTCCTTTTCGAAGGCTGATAATTCTCCCCCGTTCAAACTCCCTAAGTTGTTGGAATTTCTCCTTATTTCGTCGTGGAGGCATACTTAGGTCTCACTAAACATTCGCCACTTTCGAATAATCATTGACTATTTTCAACATCCCGCTACAGTCCTCTATTTATACGCTTTCAGCATCGGTTCAGAGGGCGCTGAGCCCGACACGCATGCGCGGTGGCTCTGAAACTTTACTATTTTTCGTAACATCCTATAATTGATATTTGCTGCAAAGTTCATTTAATTATGATTATTCCTTCATGGTGTTGCCTTTTTTACAAGCAGCAGTGTACATGAAAAAATGTATTTTAAAAAATGGCTGAAAGAAATTTCTAAGAAAAATTAAAAAAGCCTTTTTAGCCTTTGAAAATTCTGATAGTTGTGATTTAATATATCTGAGCTGGGAATAAAATCGTCAACATCTGGAAAATTTCTCAGAATTTTTTAGGAATTTATGGTAGTTTGTTCAAATAAAATTGACTGATTTTTTTGAATAAAATCCAAAGTAGGTTTAGCTCTAAGATCCTTATGGAGGTCTTCCTTTTTAACAAACCAAGAAGCTTATAGACGTATTGTAGATTAAACGATTTGTAGAATTAGATACCTATGTGAGACAGGCTAGAAATTCATACCGTATGCTTTCTGATAAACGGACTGAATATATTTGGCAAATATTAATTTTACGTCTAAAATGAACCCAAGGCACTTATTTTCAATAGTTAAGGGAACAGATTGGTAAAAATGATGACGCCAGGAAGTTTACCGATACGGTCGTAAATAGGTCAAGAACTTTTAGATGTATTAACTTCAGTTTTTCAGTAATGAGCCAGAGCTTGGAGAGAAATACAGTGAAAATCATTTAACACGATACTGAGGAGACTGGAATATGTTTTCTTGTTAAGAAACATTGTATCTCAACAAAAAAAAAAAAAAAAAAAAATGAAACATATATTCAACAAAGTTAAGCTTGTTAGAGTACATTTCATTTACATAGATATGCACGTGTTTAATAAAAATCAATGAAACCAAAACATTCACAAGAAATTAATTAATTTTAATACAAAATTTAGCAATACCAAAATCTTTACAGATTTCTGTTTTCGTCTACTGTTTTTGATCAACTGCCTTAAGAAGCTCCATCTTCATTTTAAGCGAAATAGAAGTTTGCTTTCTACCTGCAATTGTGTTCGTAAAAAAATTCTTCAAAAGTAGAAGAAAAAAAAAAAGAAAACTTAAACCAAACTCACTGATTTTTACTCACACTGCGATGTACTCGTCACTGAATTCCAAAGCCAACTGATGAGAGATGAAATGTTTTCGTGTGACGTTTTTAGGGTTGGAGGGTAAAAGTAGCTTAAATAAGCCAAATTGGCTCATGTCACAGGCCGAGGGTATTTCAAAGCCGTTAGTCTCCTTTCTACGAAACATGCTAAACCATCACTCTTTGCTCTCGCCTATGCGGCTGGTGTTTTCCGTATTTTGTTCATTCCGAGAAGAGAAATCTTTTCTTGTTAAGCGACTTTTTTATTTCTTGTTAAGAGAAGAAAAATGCATGAAAATACATAGTAGTTCGTCGGGACCGTTTTATTACTCTGTGTTCCCCGATATTTCGTCTTAAACGTTTTCGTGCTAGACGTATCTTACTGTAAGTAGTTTTACAACATACTAATCATTTTGCGATTACAGGTGTTCTGCATTATAATGGCAGTGTCGTCTGAATTACGTCTGAACATGATACATACCTCTTGCATGCCTCTCCATGCCGCATTCCGAAAACGCTTTGTGGCAATAGTTGACAGGGAATGGAAAACTCTCTTCCGGGACATAATACATACACTTATTGATTATGTACATTAGGGGTGAAAGGACTTTTGAAGAATACGAGCTACTCCTAATGTTTTTTAGGTGTTGCGGTCTACCCAGTGGTGTAGGTGGGGCCATGCTGTATTAAAATTGTATGTTTTCTTTCCTTGACACTTGTTTTAGACATTTCAACCTCTTTTAAAATATGACAGATTACAATTTTTACTACAAAAACATTAATAACAAAAAATTGTCTAGTTGAATGATTGGAGCATAGATGCATCCAATGCAGCGTGTACAGAACCAACGAGAACCATGGAATTTGAAACAGACATAGGTACTTACATTTGTTTGCTGCCGGTTCCCGCGCCATCGCGGGAATAACATCAACTCGAGAACAGTGGCGTATCTAGGAATCCAAAGGCCCTGGTGCAAAAAAAAGGGGGCTCTGTATTGATTAGGTTTTATCAAGTAAAAAAAAGTAGAAATATGTGAATATTTTAAATAAACAAACAAAAAAACTACTTTAATACTCTTTAATACTACTTTTTCAACTCTCAATCGTACTCTGTAGGACATAGGAAAGCAAAGCTACATACTACCTACGTGTATGTGTATGAGTTTTTCTTGTGTAAGCTTTAGTGATCACCCAGGTTCTATTTGATTCTACGATTGACCTATTCTACTACAACTATAAGGAGTTCCAGAACCGAATGACGAGAAAGTAACGAAATGGATAGTGAAAAATTAACCCTCCAAGCGGTCTGCTCGTAAAATTCTGCCATTCCAGAGATGCTTTTTCTGCCTTTAAGCAAGATTCCCAAAAGCGACCGAGCCGCATTCTTAAAAATACGGCTCAACCGCTTTTGAGAACCCCACCTGAAAGCAAAAAAATATGTGCGGTGCATTTTTGAAGCATCTCCAGAATGGCAAGACTTTAAGTGCAGAACGCTTAAAGGGTTAAACAATAACGAACAAAATTTCAAATAGTAGCATATAGGTATTAGGAAATAAAACAATACAAATAAAAAAATAAAAGGTTTATTATATGATGGTCCGACTTATCTATTAACAACAAAATATAACACAATTTGGTTCACAATCTTCCTCTATCTTTAGTTTCTGCAAAAGTTGCAATAGCTTCGGTTAAAGCCAACCTTGATGCAACTTTTAGCATTAAATATCGAAGTCGAGTTTGTGAACCACACCATTTCTTTAATAATTTTTAATTTTCTAAATGATTTTTCAGCTACTGAAGAAGGGATAGGAAATGTATAGAATAATAATGTTGCTGTAAATACTTCTGTTAGATCGCATTTTAGCACTCCGCATTTGCTCTTTAATTCATAACATAATTTATGAAAAGTTCTTGCCTGGGTTATTTTAGGGAGAACAAGGTGGTGGTAAATATTAAGAAATTGAAGAAAAAACTTTGGGCCTTTTTATCTGCAAGACCCCCCCCCTCCCCAAAAAAAAAACTGGTATAGGCATGTTATGCAAATAAAGAGATATGGAATCAATCAGAATACGTTGCAGCGGTTGGCAAAGCCTGCATAAGACAACGAGTGTCTGGAACATTTGTTAGATAGGGTACTGCTGCTACAATGGCAGGTTAACAAGATTTAAGTGAGTTTGAAGGTGGTGTTATAGTCGGCGCACGAGAGATGGGACATAGCATCTCCGAGGAAGCGATGAAATTTGGATTTTTACATTCGACCATTTCACGAGGGTACCATGAATATCGGGAATCCGGTAAAACATCAAATCTAAGGACATCACTGCTGCCAGAAAAAGATCATGCTAGAACGGGACCAATGACGACTGATGAGAATCATTAAGTGTAACACACGTGTAACCCTTCAACAAATTGCTGCAGATTTTAATTTTGGGCCATCAACAAGTGTGACCGAGCAAACCATTCAAAGAAGCATCATCGATATGGACTTTCGTAGCCGAAGGCCCACTCGTGTACTCTTGTTGATTACATGACACAAAGATTTACGCCTCGCCTGGGCCTGTCAACACCGACATTGAACTGTTGATGACTTGAAACACATTGCTTGGTCTCACGAGTCTCGTTTTCAATTGAATCGAGCTGATGGACGTATACGGGTATGGAGACAACCTCATGAATCCATGGACTCTACATGTCAACAGGGGACTGTTTAAGCTGGTGGAAGCTCTGTGATGGTATGGGGCGTGTGCAGTTGACGTGATATGGGACCCCTGATACGTCTAGATACGACTCTAACATGTGACAGGTACGTAAGCATCCTGTCTGATCACCTGCACTCATTCATGTCCATTGTGCATTCCTACGAACTTGGGGAATTTCGGCAGGACAAATGCGACAGCCCACACGTCCAGAATTTCTACAGAGTGGCTCCAGGAGCACTCTTCTGAATTTAGACTTCCACCGGCCACCAAAATCCCCAGACATAAACATTATTGAATATATCTGAGATGCCTTGCAACGTGCTGTTCAGAAGAGATCTCCACCCCCTCGTACTCCTTCTGACTTATGGACAGCCGTGCAGGATTCATAGTGTAAATTACCTCCAGCAGTATTTCAGGCATTAATCGAATCCATGCCACATCATGTTGCAGCACTTCTGCGAGCTCGTGGTGGCCCTATAGGATTCCTTCCCGGTTTCGAAATTGATTATCAGAAGATAACTCATCAAAATGTTTTTAACGTTCATTTGCCTTTTTTCTTGGAAATAGAGATCTATAACATTTTTTTTTTTTTTTTTTTTTTTTTTTTTGCATCTTCACTGACTTTGCATTTTGGATAATTCAAAGTCATTTCGGTAAATCTGCGATTTTCCTTTTGTCTGTACTAAAACTCTACTTGCATCGTCCAAATCGATATCGCACTTTTGTAAAATGTTGGATGCATAGTTAGTGTTATTAAATACACGGTGCAAGAAATCCCAAAGCAACACGACTCCAAGTTTAGCATTTTTGTTTTAATATACGAGGACTGTTCAATAAGTAATAAGACTAAAATTATATATATATATATATATATAAACAGAATACCTTTAATCGTTATCATTTACATGGTTTTTTCAACTTCCGTGGCACGTAATGCATTTATCCCAAAGTTCTGCCCACTTCTTAAAAATATGTAAAAGTCCGCTTTGTGAGAGCTGTTTCAAAACCGCCTACACAGCCCTTACACATGCTTTTTTGCTTGCATAACGTTTGCCTCGTAATGGTTTCTTAAGTTGAGGACACAACCAGAAATCACATGGAGTGAGATCAGGACTGTATTGAGTGTGTGGTAAAATCTCTACGTTGTTCTGCTGCGAAATATACAGTACGCAACGAGCAATATGTGGTCGGGCATTGTCATGGTGCAACAGGAAGCCATTTCGAAGCAATAAACGTTTCCTTTTAACGTGCTGTACCATTGTTCGCAGGACATTCGTATAGTACGAGTCTCTTACGATAGTACCGAGTTCGACAGTATGTTGATACACAATTCCTTCACAATAAAAAAATTATGGTTATAACTTTACCAGCCAATTTCACAGTTTTTGCTTTCTTCAGAGTAGGTGAAGATGGATGTTTCCATTCACTGCTGTGTTGTTTTATAGTTAGATCATAGTAATACAACCAAGCTTCGTCTATACTGTGATAAAGCGTTTTAGGATATTGTTGTCTAGTTGTTCCAGTCTTTAATCATATCGTATCACATCAAAGGTCTCCGATGCTGATTTTTGCAGACTTCTGCTTCCATTACGACAACTGGGCGCGTCTCGTAGGCGCCCACAAACACGCTTCAGTTTGATCACGTGATACTCAAGAATACGATTCTGTACACGCCATCTATAGGTAGCTTTTTTTAATAGAGACAACAAACTTTACTTATGCCACAGAAATTAACATTCCGATGAGTGGTTTTGCAGCAGTAAAATTAGTCTTATTACTTATTGAACAGCCTACGTATATATATATAATTTCTGCTTCACCATGCTCATTTTTACTGGGGCTGTTAAGGACTAGCAGCTTTGAAAAGTCATTTAACATTAAGCAAATTAAATATCTCTTGTTTGGTTTCAATAAAAAAGAAACTAGGTATACTAAAGATATCCTCAAAAAGAATGATTTTCAATATTGCCATGCCTTACATATTAATAATGATATTATTAATTTTCTCATTCATAAATTCAATATTGTTGATATAGATTTAGTAACTAGTTCTACTGAATATTTTACCGTACTATTCATGAATAAATCATATAATAACATCAATATTTCAAAAATATTTAATAAGTATGCACATTGCCTACCTATAAATAACGTTCGCATTAAGAATAAATGACATACTTAATGAACTCAAAGGGTTATAGTTCTAGAATTACACTACCTAAGATTTAAAAAAAAAACCCTAATTTTTTAAAAACCTAAGATAATACCTGGAGTAAGCCATTTCAAAACATAAAGCATTGTATACGTACAATTTAAGTTCCTTCGTAAAAAAGGAGGTGCGCGTTATACCGCGAATGTACCTAAAAATTAAAAAATGAAGCTTGAAAGTATAGCTGAGCGTTATACACCGGATTTTACGGTATTAAAAAAACCTCTAATCCTTATATCCAAATAATACTCAATACTCACTTTAGTGATTAATAAAGCTTGTTTAGAGTATAATTTTATAACTATTTTTCAGTTAAAATATTATAAAAAAAGATATGTCCCATAAAGACCCTTCCCATTGTATATGTTGTACTTTTTTTTAAAAACTGCAAATAACTGCTGATATTTATGTAAGAAACTAGTCCCAACTTTCCTAGGAATGAAGGGACTTAAAGTACACATTTCTTTCTTTTTTTTCTTTTAACCCCCTACAATTTCTAAAAAAACTACATTTCTCGTTCACAACCCACCAAATGAGTCATAAATCACCATTCGTCAATGGAACATACTGAGAAATTTCATGTATCCTTCTGCAAGAAGGCGGAGTTACAAGTTTACTTTCCCCCTCTTTCCAAATGTGCAATGTTAACTTAATAATTACTCGCAAAAAAATTAATTTAAAAATTTTAAAGTATGTGCGCTTGAAAGAGCATAAGAAAAGAAAATTTTTCCCGTTTTTACTTTTTTTATCCGATAATTTAAAATATTTTTATGATCGTTTTAATGCACTAGAGATATGAATTTTCAGATCTTTAAATAATATTTAAAAATACTTAGAAGTTTTTTTTAAACAAAATCGAAATAATGAAAGAATTATTATTATTATTATTTTTTTGCTTTTTTAGATGCATTTTATTTCGTGCAATTGAAAGCAATATCCTAGATGTAAATACAGGAGAAAGAAACTCCATAGGATTAACATTACGCTCGAGATTTCGTGGTGGCGTGTCAAAGGGAGCCTTAAGTTGTAACGTATAGTTAGTGATTGCACTGTCCATCAGTAGTTTTAATTATCGCCTTGTGTTTTAACTGAAATTGATGAAAGTAGAGTATTGAAAATCTATTAACTGGAATTTTAGAATCTATTGTTTGATGTTAAGAATTCTTCAACTTTTTGAACTTGCTCTATTGTTTTACATTTCGCTATTGAGGAATACGACCATTCTCCGTGGTTGGAGATAAAATTTTTCAAAATTTCACGCTGCGATTTGTATTTGATACAATTTAATATAAAATGATCACTAGTTTCTGGTACTTGACAATCTGCACACAAAGAGAATCTGTTTGTTTAAAAAGGAAATAAATATCATTTAATGGTAATTTTTTAGTTCACAAATTATTGATTGAAACTTCTGTATTTCTATTTTTGCTGCCTGTCTATTCCACTTTTCAAGATGAGAAATATAAATATAATTTTTATGTCTTTTGCTTTTTTTCCATATTTCTTCGTTTTTACTTTTGTGTTGTTTTTTGAAATATGTATGTAGGTCTTCCCAAGTAATCCAAGGAATAATATTCCACGGTTCTGGAGAGGCTTTGGCTAACTTATCAACTTCTTCATTAACCTCTATTCCCTTGTGAGCTGGTACCCAAATGAATGTAATTGATTGAGCTACACTGCTGGACACCGTAAATGCAACACCCTGAAGGAAGCATGAAAATAACATGAAATTTACAACATGCATTAGCGGAGTTGAGATATGCAAATGATAAGAATTTCAGCGCAGACACACATCACACGCGCCTGTGGCGCCACCTCAAAGCGCTATTTAAGGCTTGGAGATCTCGAAGATTTCAAGTTCGGCAATTGTGTTTTTCTTGTGGGTTTTTCAAAAAACTGTCAGTTATGTCCCGTAGAAAACAGCGATCAGCTTTTGATCAAGTATCCGAGTTCGACAGAGGAAGGATAGTGGCCTACCGAGATTGTGGATTATCTTTCAGGCAAATCGGTGGTCGTGTTGGACGAAACCAAACAACAGTAATGCGGATATGTGACCGTTGGATGCAGGAGGTTACGACGGACCGACGTGATCGATCGCATCCACTTCACGTGAGGACAGGCAAATTGTGCGCATGGCAGTGACGGATCGCTCAGTCACATCACGAACCGTAGCACAGCACTTTGAGTCTGTAACGCATCATTCAGTGTGTGCGCGTACCATTCGACGCCATTTATAGCAGAGCGGTCTGTCCGCAAGACGTCCATTGCTTGGTCTACCCTTGACGAGGAACCACAGACGTCTCCACCGCCAATGGTGCGATGAAAGAAGGATGTGGGCGGCTGAATGGAATGAAGTTATCTTTACTGACGAGTCACGCATCTGTCTGCAACATCACGATGGTCGGATTCGAGTCTGGAGACACCGTGAAGAGAGGATGCTGAACAGCTGCGTTATGCACCGTCACACTGGTCCTGCAACGGGTATTATGGTATGGGGTGGTATTGGATATCACTCTCGCACTCCTCTAGTACGCATTGCCGGTACTTTAAACAGCCAGCGCTACATCTCCGAGGTGTTGGAGCCAGCTGTCCTTCCTTACCTTCAGGGCTTGGCCACAGCCATATTTCAACAGGATAATGCGCGACCACACGTGGCACGCATTGTCCAAAGGTTCTTCGTCCATCATAAGATTGAATTGCTTCCCTGGCCGGCTCGCTCTCCGGATCTTTTGCCGATAGAAAACATGTGGTCCATGGTTGCTCAACGATTGACCCAGATTACACCCCAGCTGCCACACCAGATCAACTTTGGCAACGTGTGGAAGCTGCTTGGTCTGCTGTACCCCAAGAACACATCCAAAGTCTCTTTGAATCAATGCCGAGGCGTGCGGCAGCGGTGATCTCCAACAATGGCGGCTACTCTGGCTATGATTCTGTCACGAACCACACTTCACAGAAGTCTATAAATTTAATCATTTGATACTTGGTCAACATTTTATCTACAAAATAAATTTTGTTGTGCTATCTCTTGTCTTTCTTGGTGTTGCATTTACGGTGGCCAGCAGTGTATTTGGAGGCACTCATGTAAAGTTGAATTTATATTTAATATTATCGTATTGGATTTTCTATTAATAATTTGGATACTTTTTAAAACTGATAAGCTGTCCGTCAGGATAACATAGTTTTCTGTTTCAGAAATCCAATTTTTTAACGCAGTTCATATGGCTATAGCTTCAGCTGTGAAAATTGAAATCATTTCTTTCAGTATAAAATTTTGTCGAACTTTTTTCTTGGGGATCAAAATTCCTATTGACGTTTGATTAGAATTTTTTGAACCATCTGTTGCTATTATGATATTGTTATTAAAGTTTGACTGAATGTAATCATTAAACATATTTTGTACTATGATATCTGGAAGATCCTTGTTTTGAAATGGTAGTTCATGAGTATAGATGTTTATTTTGTGATTTTCATAGATTGGAGGAGGAGGAATCCACTGAAGAATATCCATTTTAGATATACATAGTTCTTGGAGCAGGTTGATTGTCTTTTGAAAAATACTGATCTCTTATTCTCTATATTTATAAAAAAATATTATTTATATCCCAAAATATAACTTTGCGTTCGGTGACCAGCCTTTTAATGCTACTTGTTTAGTTATAAATTTTTGGCAAAGGAAATTATAACGATTAGTAATACTGTGATATGTTCGTTCTATGGTGACCATATCTTTGTGATTGTCAACGTGAATTAGAGGTGTGGCATTTTAAAATTCTTAATATGACTTTATTAAGAATATAACTTAAATCTCTAATAATTTAGATAAATTCTAATAAATGAGAATCTAATAAACCAAATACACAGCAATAGTTAAACTGGATCGCGTAACTTACACCACTTATCTAAATAATTATATTATCCGCCTACTTTCAGTTCTGATAATATTACAAGTCCTAATATCAAATAATCAGTCCTACCTTAATTAAAGCTAAGGTTCTATCACGGTACGAAGCATCTGGGCACGCGTGCAATGGTATGCACCTTGTATCAATGGCTGATTATCACGGTAACTTTATGAAGGCTGTCAATTCACACTCGTATCTCTTCCTAACATAACTTTCCCCTAAATTGCCATCCTGCTTACTTAAACTTCTGTTCTATTAAAAGCTATCTTATTTGCATTTCACAATTGCATTTCACTTCTTGGATTTGGGTTGGAAAAGATTTGTCATTAAGCTTGGCCGTCAAAGAACCCAGAGATTATGTTACAGAAAAGACGCGTGAGCCCGTCACAACACTTCCATTCATAGACTCTGCTCTTAATAAATCTAACGGGGTGTTTCTTGGGAGATCTAGGGCTAAACGTAAGGCAGCATTGTAAATCGGTTCTAGTTTCTGTCTGTTGTTATTGCTAGAAAAGGAAAAAAGTTGACTTCCATAGTCAAAGATAGAACGGATTGTGGCATTAATAATATTTAAAAGATGATCAGATCTTGTTCCTATTTTCGGAGAAGATAAGGCTTTAATGATATTTAAATATTTGAATCCTTTCTGACGTAGGTAATGTATATGATTTTTCTAGGTGATATTGGGGCCGAAGATTATACCCAGGATTTTAAGATTCTTCACTTCGGGAATAGGTTTGTCGCATATTTTAAGTAATGGAGGTATTGTGCTTCTTTTTCTGGAAAAATTGATTAGACTACTTTTTTCTGGAGAGGTGGACAATTTCCATTTTTTACACCAGACTGAAATATTATTTAAAAATTCTTGCATTTCGCCTATTGTTTTATTCCAATTTGTACCGCTATTGTATAAAAATATGTCATCTGAGTAAACCAGAAGATGGCTGTCGTGTTGAATTTCAAATATATCTGCCATATAAATCATAAATAGGAAAGGAATTAAGATACAACCCTGAGGTACACCATAATTATTTTAAATGATTTTTGAAAAATTGTTCCTCCATTTAATTTGAATTGTTCTCTGATGTAAGAAGTTTTGAATCCATCGTAGCAATCTACCAGAGTATCCAACTTTTTTTAATTTAGAAACAAGGCCACTTGGCACACATATGCTGCTTTAATATCTAATGCTATCAAAAAAAAATATTCCTTGCGTTCTCTAGCCAGTATAATATCATGTTGTAATTGAAGTAATGTATTATAAAGCTGCTTCTCTATGAGGGTAAAAACCATGATGATTAACATGAAAAATTTTATTTTGAAAACTGAAATCTAACATTCTATGCAGAATCATTCTTTCTAATAATTTGGCAATTACTGAAGTAAGAGATATAGGACCGTATGACGAAACTTCCTTGGGATTTTTGTGAGATTTTATGAAAGGTAGAATAATTGCGTGAGTCCAATCTTTTGGAATTTGACTTGAAGACCAACTGTCATTAAAGGATTTCAGGAGAAGATTCATTGCTTTGATGGAGAGATGGTTAATTGTTTGGAGAGAAATTTTATCATGCCCTCTGGACTGCTGTTCTTTTGATGAGATATTGCTATTTCTAATTCTTTTAAAGAGAAAAGTTTATTAATATCTTGACTATTGTCCGGAATATAGATATTTAGAATACTATCGTTGTTTTGTTTTGCGTAATATTGTAAAAAACAGTTTGATTGGTATTGTTCGTTTGTTAGTATGGTTCCGTTATTCTCAATAATATTAAATGAAGAATAGTTAGGATTTGTTCTATTTTTGATTATCCGTATTATTTTAAAAAGAACTTAAGGAGAAGAGATTTTTTCACATGTCTTATGCCAAAAGTTTTCTTTACAGGCTTTGATTGTTCGTTTAAATTTTGCGCTTACTTCTTTATATTTTATCCAGTCTTCTTCTTTAAAGTTTTTTCTTGCTTTATTAAGAAAATTTCTTTTTTTTTTTTGCTCTTAAATGCCCGCATGCTGCTGTCCACCATGGAGCTCTTGAACTGATCTATTTTTTTTTTTATTCTTGAGATAAGATTTGAGCTTTTTTAATTTCTTCTATAATATTTATATTTATGCTTTCATTTAAATTTAACTTTTGTTGAATAATATTGATAAATTTATTCCAATTTGTTTTTTGTTTAAAATTATTTGTTGCTGAGCTATTTGTTCTTTTGTAATTAATAATTACAGGGAAGTGGTCACTTTCACTTTAAGAATTTTAAATCTTGGCATGTCAAACGAAATTTCGGCAATTCAACATTCCTTTAAGACCCAACCCGCATGATCGTGCAGGTTAGGCATTATTATACGTTTTTACTTCTGGAATAGTCGTATGTAAGAAAATTCTAAATCCAACAATTCAACGTGTTTACAGAAAGTGTAAAGTATCACTTTTTATCAACAGACGATGGTTGTAGTTTATGTTTTACTTTCAGCTGGCAAATCTAGCTTTTTTTCAAATACAATGAAAACACGTTTTCTTTTTATTTGTCATAAAAAGGTAATTATCAATATATTTCTAATTGTATCCGATGTCTCTATTTTGGAGTAAGGAACTCGAATGCAACATTTTATTTGAAAAACTTATATAATTTTTACCGGTAAATTCAAGTACCATTGAGAATCTTTCCGGCTTCCTTCCTCCTAAAAGCAACTAAGGCTGAGACGCAATCCCAGACATGGCAGTCCGAAAAACAACAAATTTGAAAAAAGAGATTTCAAGAAATGTGTCTTGGGTGTAGTTAAAGTGACCGGTTTTTTTACAATAAAAAGGAGAACGCGCGCGAAAAATTTAAGAAAAAGCTACAAAGTTAATATATGAAACATTTTATTTATTCAAAAAATACGCTAATTATGCTTGCATTCCTTTTAATTATTTACTTAAACGAGTATTTTCCCAATGAATATTTTTTTTTTGTCAATATACCATTTTCTAATACATCGGAAATTTCGGAGCAAAAAATATACTTTATATTGATCTTTACAGTAAGTGTGCTACAGCTAAAGTATCAACATTCAATCTTGATTTCTCACTTTGTGATATGGCCCCCTTTGGTTACCATATCCTTGATTGTCAGCGTAAGCTAGAGGTGTGGGATTCTCAAAATGAACAGACATTTTAAATTCTTAATATGACTTTATTAAGAATATAACTTAAACGTCTAACAATTTAGATAAATTTATATAAATGAGAATCTAGAATGAACGAACACACAGAAATAGTTAAACCGAATCGCGTAACTTAGACCACTTTATCTAAATAGTTATATTATCCGCCTACTCTCACTTCTGATAATATTACGTCCTAATATCAAATAATCAGTCCTACATTAATCCAAACTAAGATTCAATCACAGTATGGAAACGTCTGGGAGCGTGTGCAATGGTATGCACCTTGTAGCAATGGCGGGGTTTCCCGGTAACTTTACGATAGGCTGTCAATTCACGCTTGTATCTTCTCCAAACATAACATTCATCAAATTGCCATTCTGCTTACTGAAACTTCTGTTCTTTTAAAAGCTATCTTATTTGCATTTCACAATTGCATTTCACTTCTTGGATTTGGGTTGGAAAAGATTTGCCATTAATCTTGGCCGTCAAAGAACCCAGAGGTTATGTTACAGAAAAGACGCGTGAGCCCGTCACAAACCCCCCTCCAAGAAGCAAAACGTGATTTATTCGAGGGTCTTAATGGCCCTTAAGAAATTACGTGCCTAAATTTTATTTCTGATTCTCCTCACTTTCCAAGTTTTATTTAAATTTTAACCTTGAATCCTCATTTTAACTATTAATTTTCAATATTCAACTTAAATTTTATTTTTAATATTCCTCCTTAATTTTAACTCTTGACAGCCACAATAAATTTTACTCAATTAATTAGACCAACATTAACAGTTATGCATTTTAATCATGGTAGATTCTCACTTTTACGACAAATATGGGTATGCCCCTTAACTAACTTAAATGCTACTTAATGTTACTTAAACTACCATAACAATCTTCTTTATCTTTTATTTGTTTTCCATCCATTACAAAAAAAAAGAACTTTGAGACTTGGTTTTCAAATTGGAATTCAGGGTCTGTCACCCTGAAATAAAAATTCTTTAAGTTACTTGGCAAAATCTATATTCACATAATACCAGTATATTTCACAATTTTTATACATTATATATCACTTTTAAACTACAACAAATTTTATATATCTCTCTCATCTGAGCTAAAAAACTTCCATCAGTCAACAGCGTGTTATGTTTGTTAGAATCCTATCAACGCGTTTCCTGAACCAGAAGTACATTAATATGAAACAATACAAAATATATATACTATATACAATTACAAACATTTTCAATAAATCATTAAAACAAATATGCAAAGGTGTGCATCTCAGAAGTCATACATCGAAGTAACAAATGCATATCAATTGTTTCTCCATCAATTTGAAAAATTTTTACAAGTCAAAGTTCAAAAAAAAAAATACACTACATTGATTAACTTTTGCTTGGATTATAATTTTTAAATACCACCGAATTTTCTTGCAATAATTCGAAATGGTATATTCTCTGCCTTTTTAAAGAAGTTGTAAATAATACATTCTGTTGCGCTTTTCCATGCGAAGAGTTTTATGATGTATGAGCCCTTTGAAGGATTATTTGGACAAGATTTATTTTTATGAATATTCTGAAACATATATCTCATAACGAAAAACGTTTTACACAATTCTTTTTTAAAACTAATATCCATATTTTTATACTGAATACACTTTTGACGTGTGAAAGCGGTCACGCGATGCAGTCCCTCAGGTTCACGAAATCGTTAATTCTGGAAAACTGTTTATTTGTTACTTCAATGACCTTGACAGAGAAGTATCCTCAATAGACAGTCTTAATGGACTAAAATGAATTTATCACATTTCGCCCTCATTTTTGTAAGTCAACGTTTTTACAATCTTAAGGTACTTGTTTTGACTGAGTTTCCGGCGCGCCACTAGCCAAAAATATTTTCTATGAACATGCTGACTTTCCCTATGAACAACTTAGTGGTTTTGAAAGTGTGTTAGATACGAATATGTTTATAAGTAAATGGCAGAATATAAAAAAATGGCATCTTCGATCTCTGTTGAAGAAAGTTGAAAGACTGATCAACAGGAAAACTTGCTGAAATAATGCCATATTAATCATATAAGCGAAAGTAAATTTGAGAAAGCTAACATGAAAGAAAGGAAAATTTCATAGCTCTAAAGAACTCCCTCAAGAAAAATATAAGCTATAAGTGTACCGCAAAGATACACTTCGGCCTTCAAAAAGATATAAGCAGCAAAGTTTTAACGGGATTTTTGCCCATCTAAAACTTTTAATAACGTGAAATATGACAGTTTTCTTGCAAATAGACATTCCTGTAATGACGAAAAGTGTTCTGGATTTGTCCCACATTTGGAACAATTTAGTTCAGTTTTATTTTTTTCTCGAATTATCAAAAAAAAAATTTAAAAAATCCCTTTAAATAGGTAAATATATTTTTCTTGTTAAATTATTCACAGGAATTGTATTTTTTTCTTATATAAAAATAATTATAAAAAGGTTGGGGGACGCAATTAACTTTAATGAGTGCCTCTGATCCCGGGCTGACATTTTTAAATTTTTCCAATTTAAATATTAAAAAAAAACAATTTTTCTTATTGGAATTTTCATTTTTTTTTTATTATTTAACAAAATTTAAATGTTAATTCTCTGTGAAGTTTAAAAATTTAAATTCGTTAAAACTATTTATAATATGGATTCATTTCAAAAAAAAATTTTCAATTTTTTATAATTGTCACCCTTTGGGTTTTTTTCCCTTACAATTAAGCTATTATATCAAGAATAATATAATACTTTTTTAAAAAATAAACTCGTGTGAAGAGTGGGTACTTCAGCCAGTATAAGAACAAGTGTTTAATAATTGTTATTGACTTCCATGGGCTTGTTTGCAGAGCAAAGGTTTTCAAAGAAAGGCTTAACATTAGAAATTTACACTCTGAGTCCTTTTTCTATTAGCTGAGATCTATATTTTGTCTTCAAAGCAGCCACCGCAGAAATTCCGGATTCAAAAAGGTAGGATGTTGAAAGTGGTAATAGTATACGAAATGCTTTTGTTTTCAGTGTTAAAAAAAATTCATCATCTACCTCTGCCCAAAATTCAAAGAGTGATTTATTACAAAATTGCCTTTTGCCACTGGATGTGAAATATATGAAGATTTCTTCTTCGGTGGTTGAGAGCACTTCTGAAGTATTTTGAAATAGATCCCAAACCCACTCGTAACTTGCTATCAAGTTGTCCTCGTCTGTGTATTTTTTGATACTTTATAATCGTCGAATGCTCGCTACGACTTAAAAATACATCCATGATTTTGTTTTAATCTACTGCCGTAAATACTTAATACCGTGAATTACAACTAACGCGTAAATTATGAAATGTACATTTTTTTTCCAAGATAGATTCGGTAGCTAACCGACTCGACCAAGACTGACTGGAGATACAGCATTTTTACATGTTTTGCACAGACGTCCGTTAGGTTGCCCAGACTCACGTGAACGTTAGCGAGAATGCCAGATGTGATGGATATGATAGACTATACTATTTTTTTTAATGACATTTGTACTTTTAGAAATGGATGACGAAGGAAATAAATCTTTAATTAAATACCATTTTGCAATCTGTTTCAATTTAAAAATTAGAGAAAGAAAAATAACACATAATAATTATATAACCTATTACTTAAAATATATATTACTTAAGAGTAACGTATACAAAATTTAATACTTATCTTATTAATTTGTACGGTTTATAGTTAAGATCGTATTGTAGCTTTAGCATCAAAGAACATTATTATTGCATTCAATATATTTTTAGTGTATAAGGGGGGCGATAAAAATTATGATTGAAAATTGAGTCGCCAGTATTGAAAGTTTGAGAAGCACTGATTTAGAGGTGTTCCTGTTCTACCAATCCAAAATTTCCAGCTGCTGATAATATTTTCTTGAGTAACCAAAAATAAACCTTCAATGATTTTCCGGAAGTGGAGAATATTTTAATCCATTATATACCGAAAGTGGTGGAACACAATTCTTATTAATTGTTGTTAAGCTAATTTTTATCTCAGTTTAATCAGCGTTTTCGACCATTGTTCTTATAAATTGAATATTGGGAGTCATATCGTCATTGACAAAAATTTTCAAATCTTTTTAAACCACAGTCTATCGCAAACGTCCCAAACACGGCCAAAATCATTTTCAAGAAAATCTTTTTAAAATTCTCGATGGGCACTGGAATTTTGTTGGAAAGAAGAGTATGTTAATACAGATAGGTTATGTTGAGAACACATATTTTTTTTGAATATTATTTTGAGCATCACGTGGAAGAATATTTTGAGAATTCGATGCATAGTTTACCATTATAGGCTAATCTAATTGTGGAACATAATTTACTTGTAAGGGAATATCGGTTTGAACGTCGGCATTATAATTTGAATATGATATTGGAATGTATAATTCATTTCGTATTGATGGGCCAGCAGCGTTAGGTGTATGAGTTGGTGGGATATATGGAACATTTCTTGTTGACGGGCCTGAATTTGTGAGGTATGGAAATTCTGACGTTCAGGAACATGCTTGCAATTGTTTTTGAGGGTTGATCTGTGTGTGCAAATTAATCAAATTAGCTGCTCTTTTCTTATCTCTATACCGTTTACTTTTTTGTTTGTTTTGTTCTTTACGACGTTTAATTATTATCTCCTCTTCAACTGTTATTGCTTGATGTTGAGAAATTCGCGAATTAATTGTTATATCACGTTTTCTCTTATCTCTATATCGCTGACACCTAACTTTATTTTGGAGTTTTCTCTTTCTTTCAATTTCATCAGATTTTCCCCTTGATCTTTATCATTATCCGAGGAAACCGCTCCTACCAATTCTTCTTCACTTTTTTTTTTTTTACCACCGTTTGAAGGCATCATCAGGATCAAGGATCTAAACAAATATGAAAAACGGATATTTAAAATAACCCTAATTCCATGACAATGTTTTTTCGTAAATTTCTAATAATAAAATCGAATGATATAAAATTATAGATAATCATTTTGCAAAAAGTATAGCAAAGCACATATTTTATTTTTGACAATTTAAACTAATAAATAATGATTTCGAAATACTAAATTTTAAATAAAGTGAAATATTTAATGAAATTAAAGTCGGAGTCGTTTTCATTATTTTAAAGTAAAGATTTTAATGATATAAGGTAATAAACTATAAGTTTGAATTAATAACCATATATTTTAAACTTCAACACATTAATCTTGAATTATTATTAGATTTAAAAAAATTTTAATTCAAAATTCACGATAAGAATATGATTAAACAACTAGAAGTCTGTTTTACCACGATAGTAAGAAAACGTCTAAGCCACTGTGAAATACTAATCCGGATTGCATGACGCATTGCAGAGTTTAAATATTAGAAAATAAACAATACAAAATTTTCAAACGCCAGAATAAATACGAAGATTTAAAATAATTTTAAATAATATAAAATTTTCAAACCCCAAATAAATAGGAGTATTTAAAATAATTTTCTGTTATTTATTTTTTATCTTAAAAATATTAGTATATTTATTTAGTACTCACTATTGTACTGCACAATGATTCTTCAATTAACCAATTCAAATAATAATCAAACAAAAACACTATTTCAACAATGCACAGTATATACACATTTTTATTTTCACTAAATCCATTCAATTTCACTAATAAGATATACACAGCACTATACGTCAGCTGTATAGCTACAGATACACTGTTATAAGCATGTCGGTGAAGCGAACGCACGAGATTTCACCCAGCCAAAAAGTGCCCAACGCGGCTAAAGAAGTTTTCACTTCAAAAATTAAGGTTCAGTGAAAACATTACACTCACTCGCGACGAAGACTAAAGAAGTGTATAAACAATGCACTTGTGTGTGTGTGTGAATGCCCTAATAAAAAGAACAGGAAAACTAAATTTACTTGTGAAAAGCGTAATAAACATATTGCATTTCCTACTTTTCTTCCTTTTTCACCTTTGTATACAAATTTTACGGTAAAAACAGAATGTAACCACTCTTGGGTATCTGATACCCTGCGCGTGAAGTTAAGCTCGTTTTTTTTCGCGAGTGAGGTGCTTGGCTAAACATATACTAAATTAAGTGAGAGAAATAAATAAGCTCACTAAATTAAGTTAGACAATAAAAAGGGAGAGAAAACATTGTAATAAATTTTGTAAATAAAATTATATGCAATGTTTTTGAATATAAATGTAGAATTCATCCTATCCTAATAAATATTTTCCCAAAGCTCATCGGTAACAAAAACACGGAATACAAAAAATCGCGAAATTTATGCTAAGCTAAAAAAATCGAATTCTGAAAAAAATGTTTTTGGAATACAACAAAGAATGTAGAACATGGAACGAGGATATCCGAGATCTAATGACAGAATATTTTAAAAATGGCGACGAGTTTCTAGACATAATCCCTATTTCCCTGATCGGGAAACTCAGAAATGTGAGAGGTTTCGTTCGCATTCGAAAAGTAAAATTAATTTGCTAAGTTGGCGGTAAACCAGAAAAGTAAGAGCTAACCTTATAAAAAATAATCATCTATGATTTTAAGGAAATTTGGTTTTCGCTTTGAACCGATAATCGGAACCTTTTGTCAACTTTTTATTAAACTTTATCTAGTACCTATGCAGATAAACATATTCCATTTTAAATGCTAGTTGAAATTTCATGAAATCAGCATTCTAATACGTTTTTAAAAGGATATATTCACTGTTCTCTGTTACCACACCTTTTAATCGGTCAACAATCAGATACGTATGTTTTAATTAGGATTACTTTTTAAACCAAAGCACTACTCATTCGCAAGACAAAACAAAACTCAGAATTTGATTATAGGAAGATAAAAAATTTATCACTGTTATTCTTATAGTGCACTGAGGAAGCTGGATGAATTTGGAAAACATGGGTTTGATTTTCGAACTTACAGGCGTCTTTAACTCTCCCCTACTTCTTTATGCATATGTGCATTTTTTATATGTGTTTTAAAATTTTGGCGCAGTTCAGCTAAATTTGGCGCCATAAAACTGCACACTCACTCCCCCTTCCTTTTAGACATTTCACTTTTTTAGCGAAATCGTATTTTTGTTGCGCTATATATTATATATTACTTATGATTATTTCGTGAAGATTTTACTTGTGATCATTTCGTGAAGATTTGACAGCAAGGTAAAAATAATTTATGTTTTATATTATTTTTGATTCTGAAAGTAAAAAGTCAAGTTTAACCAGCCATTATTTTACAATTTTAAAAATTAACAATTTTTGAAATTTTTCCAAATTCTTATAAAATGCTCACTTTTTAGTGATTTTTAAGTTATTTATGTTTCTTAGAATATTGTAAACAATAGTTGGTTGATTTGTCGAATCGGCGCCTCGCGCCAAGTGTTTTCTCGCCAAATCTGGTAAACCTTCTGAATTTGTTTTCAGTGAAGGAGAAGTCGTTTTTGGCAAAAACGCGCCAAATTGGCAATTTTTCTAAATTTGGCGGAGGCAGCTGATTCGACAGTTTCACTTAGAAGTTAATAAGGATTTGAAAATCTATATTCTCTAGTTGATTTTTAATAATTACTTTTCTAGAAAAACCTGAAAAATCACGAAAATTTTTTTAAAATAGTAACTTTAGAATTAAAAAATAATAACTAGAGATCCGAGCCTTAAATCCATACTAACTTTTATAGAACATACGTTTGGGAGTGTATACAAAAAAATTTCAAGGCTCTATCTTGAACAGTAAAAAGCCTTAGGGATTAGAAAACACTTATACCTTCAAAATTGAAAGTCTGAGAAAAACCCATTTAAAGTTTGTTAAGGCATGAAACAAAAACTTATAATGCCCGTAAAGCTTTAATTTTTTAATATGTTATTTTCCAATGTATATTCTATGTTAAAACATTATTCTAATGAAATATGACTGAAAATAATATTTTTAATTCGAAATATATTTTAGCAAAATATTGATAGCATTTGTTACGACAGATTATTTGGCTTAATCTTAACCAAATGTTTCCACAAAAGTTTTCAAACACAAATCATTTATGTACAAAATAATAATGATACTAACTTAAGCTAAAAAGTAGCCAGGTTTGTTTATAAAATTTGATTTTTTTTTCAGTTTTGTATCGGGGCAGTTTAGAAGTGTTTAGCTCTTGTTAGTAAGACTTTAAAATACTAAAATATAGCAATACAATACGTTTAGTATAATGTGATTTGGTACATCAAAAGGAAATATTCAGTTTTATTTGCAATACTTTAATTCAGAGTACTTGTATTCAGAAATCTTAATTGCAGTATCAGCTGAGGGCTGATTTTTAGATACATCATTTTCTGTAGTATTCCATCTCTTCGAAATATTGTTTCTCACAGCAACCTGAGAACGTTTAGCCATGGCATTTTCTCAAAGGAAAAATTAATGATAAAGCTTCTAAGTTGTATAAACTATTTTTAACGCAAAAATTAGCCTAGAAATCAATCTTAATTAATTATGGGAACTCAAAATGTAATCAAGCAGAAATGATTTTAGTAATTGTAACAGTAATGAGTCACAGAATTGAAATAATTTGGAAGTATTAATGAGCAAAATATTTTCAGTATTACTTTGAATGCACAAAATTTCTCAAAATAATCAACAATACCATACAGTGTCGATTTTTATTTCTCAAGATCCAACTCACATAAACAATACAAAAACTTCAATAATCCGTTATATTTAACAAACACATTTACGGATCTCAATTTGAGTGGAATTACAATCATTAGACCAGGGGTCGGCATCTTATATGGCACGCGTGCCACTATGCACTTCTCTATAAATTTGTCAAATAGAAAGTCACAAAATATGTCTGATTTTGCGATATAAAAGTATAGCGATGCAAGCAGTAGGTTCGCATTAAAATTTTTATTTAATTACAATGAAGGGAAATACTTATATTTTATGTTGTCTATTTCTTATTTTAATAAATGTTTGAATGTTCCTTTTATTTTGCTTTTTTTAATAAATATGTTTAAAAATGCCTAATCTATGTACAATCTGAATTTTTTTTCATTTTTGTTGATTGATTGATTATTATATAACGTCGCACTGTTTAGCTACACGAGGGCTTTTGGCGACGGACCACGCAATTTTGAACCATGGTCAAGTGACGTGGACGACACCTGAGCTGGCACCCCCTTCTCCTAACTACCACACCACACCACACGTTTCAGCTCTCGACAGATTTAACTTGCATCGCTGCCCTACACGGCGGGTCTTTAGTGGTACTGGGCTCGAACTCGTGACAAGGCAAGCCACGGTCCGATACCTATACCATCGGCTACCGCGGCCACTCATTTTTGTTGAAGAAATAGTTATATTTTATGCTGTTTTTATATTTATTTTAAGAAATATCTTTAGTTGATAGGAAATTAATATATAATAAAATTGTAAATATCTATTTTATTGACCTCTATTCTCTAACTCTGCATGCATAATCGCGGAAATTGTTTCAAAAGTGTTTTACTGTGTGGCACGCTGAATCTAAGTGGTAGATTGGTATGGCACACCACAGCTAAAAGATTGCTGACCCCCGCATTAGACAAATGGCGTATGAGAATATTAGTAAGGTGACCAACCATCCTCCTTTATAGGTTCTGTCCTTCCTTGAAAAAAGTGTCCTCCTTTTCAATATTTTAAAACTTATCTGTTAATCTCTATTCAGAGACGAGCCAAACATGTTTCCAATATGTCCAAATGGTCTGAAACAAATATCACACGAAATAACAGTTTGTAATGGTAGTTTTTGCTTAATCGCAAATAATATAAATTGGGAAGATATAGAAAATTGTGTTGAGTTTTTATCGAAATAAAATGCCTGATATTAAAATCGATGACAATGGTCTGTTTGAAGAAGAAAGAAGACTGAATGCATATTTAAATTCTAATAAATTAGAACAACTGGAAAATCAACATGTTGAAATTGGTAAAAGATGGGTGAAAATACTTAAACCATTTCAAAAACGAACACATTCCATATGAAAATGTAATTATTCTTGTTGAATTTACGTTGTGCTGCCCTGGAACTAATACAGCAGTTGAAAGAGTTTTTTTAGTTGGTAATGTGTGATTTTTGTGAAGCGACTAGTGAGAAATCAAAATTGATTGTTAATATTTTAGCTACAGTGCTTACCGTAAAATTCAGTATGGAGGATATTTTTTCCCCGAACTTTCCGATACATAAGAAAATGATATGTTGACAAAAAAAAACCATTCAATGGAAAAATACTCTTTTAAGATAATAATTAAAAAGAATGTAAGCGTAATTAGCGTATTTTTGTTTGAATTAATAAAACGTTTCATATATTTAAGTTGTAATTTTTTCTTAAATTTTTAGTCCTCCTTTTCACATTGTAAAAAAAAAATGGTCACCTTAATAATAGTCGCATTTTGTATATTTACCTCAAATAGAACATCATGCGTGTCTGCTGAATAAGATAAACTTTGCAACCATATTTCATCACATAATTCTAGCGCATTGTTATGACGTTTTATTTAAAATTAATCTGAATTCCGGATGCACAACATGGTTTTTATGTTCTTAGGATAATTCTGCTCATAACAAAATAAATAATTTAATTTTATTGCTTTTATAAAATCTATCATTTTCACAGTATCGTTTTAAAAGTCTTTAGGGTCTCAGGAGCGTTAATTTTGTCTCGAGGGGTGAAAATATAAACAATTTTCAAACAGATATAATTCTTTTAAATTTAAATTAAATAATTCAAATCCTTTACACATTATTTACAAAGGATTATGGTTTCAAAAAAGTACGAAATGTTTGAAATATAGTTATAGTTTTAAAAATTATAAGCATATGAAAATAAGAAATAAATAAATATTAAGCAATTTTTGCGTTGTGCACGCTATTTTCTAAAAAAAGTAGTCCCTTTGATGTATAAAACTTCATATAGAAGTATAAAATGTATCATACTCTTTAAAGCCTTCTTAAGGTATCCGACTACGTTCAGAACAGCGATTTTGCAAAAGCTTATAAATGGGTAATACAATATTTATGATATTTAGTGTCACTTAGATTAGAAAACGTATATAAAATTGTTTTAAGAATATTATTACAATAAAAACTTATTTAAGTACAATATTTTGACAAAAAATGAACATAGAATGACCCATTTTCAAAACATTCTCCTGTTATGAAAAATGCTTCTATTATAATAATATTTTGCTTGTGTATAGATCAGACCTCTGTACAGAGGATGAACTACAATTTTTGAAATATATAACTTAGAAGTGGATTTATCCATATTTTACTACACAACAGAGTGGACAAATTTTAAGAAAAAAACGCCGATAAAATTATTTCAATGGGTGGTAACTCTGAAAAATAATGTGAATTTTTCAAAACTCCTAGTTCAGACTCTCTGGAGAAGTCTTCACTTTATATAAGCACACAAAATATTATTATTATAGAAAATTTTTATATAAAGGCGATTTTGAAAAAGGTTATTCTAAGTTAATTTTGCCAAAATGATGTATTTATGTAATTTTTGTCATAATGTCCTAAAACGCCGAAAAATTATTTCAATGGTGGTAACTCTGAAAAATAATGTGAATTTTTCAAAACTCCTAGTTCAGACTCTCTGGAGAAGTCTTCACTTTATATAAGCACACAAAATATATATTATTATTATAGAAACATTTTTTATAAAAGGAGATTTTGAAAAAAGGTTATTCTAAGTTAATTTTTTGCCAAAATTGTGTATTTATGTAATTTTTTTTGTCATAATGTCCTTAAAACAATTTTATACGTGTATTCTAATCTAAGTGACACTAAATATACTGAAAATTATCCATTTATGCGATATTTGAAATTCACGGTTCCGAACGTAGTCAGATACCTTAATTTAAGAGAATAATATATCTTTTGTACTTCAAAATATTTAAAAAATATAATTTATTATTCTATTCATATAAAAATATTACAATGTAATAAGGATACATTTATATATAACTTTATAAATCAACTTATTGCTAGTATATATATATAATTAAAGCTACTATTTTAGAAAATAGCATGGGCAAAGTGAAACTTAATTAATATTTCTTATGGAAATGTGTTTCTTATTTTCATATGCTTATAATTTTTAAAATTATGGTTATATTTTAAACATTTTATACTTTTCTGAAGCCCCATTCTTTTATAAATAATGTGTAAAAAAAATTCGAATTATTTAATTTTAATTTCAAACAGTAAAATATATTTGAATATTGTTTATGTTTTCAGCCCTCTAGAGAAATTTAACTCTCCTGAGACGCTTTTGCATTCTTAATCCATTTTACTACCGTAATACACTGTATCAAATAAAATGTTATAATTAAATTTCCTTTCTCCATTCTTTTGTATGCTCATTGTGGCCACGGTAGCCGAGTGGTATAGGTATCGGATCGTGGCTTACCTTGTCACGAGTTCGAGCCCAGTACCACTAAAGACCCGCCGTGTAGGGCAGCGATGCACGTTAAATCTGTCGAGAGCTGAAACGTCCTCCCGTTGGTGTGGTAGTTAGGAGAGGGAGTGCCATCAGGTGTCGTCCACGTCACTTGACCATGGTTCAAAATTACGTGGTCCGTCGCCAAAAGCCCTCGTGTAGCTGAA
Source organism: Trichonephila inaurata madagascariensis (assembly GCA_019973955.1). Lineage (NCBI taxonomy): Eukaryota > Metazoa > Arthropoda > Arachnida > Araneae > Nephilidae > Trichonephila > Trichonephila inaurata. The sequence goes on along the minus strand of BMAV01025098.1, from coordinate 37,316 downwards.
CAGTGTGACGTTAACAATCAATCAATCATTTGTATGCTCATTAGAATCAAAAAATGGGAAATTGGCTCTCATGTGTAAACAACATATGATTCCAATAAAATATTAGCTTCATCATGAACTAAGTGAACACTTTAGGGAACTAACTCTTAATTTTCGATTCATGCAAACTTCTTGCAGAATATCCTTTTTAAGGTGTCCAACTACCCTAAATCATGTTTGTTTTTTTAAAAATTGACAAATTCTTTTAATGATTTTATTTTATAGGCCATTTTAATAGCTTTATAAAAATACCAAGGTTTTTATTTTCCGTTCGTTAGAACAAAAACTACAAGTGTTTTAGTAAAAGCAGATGCCATAACTTTACATAAGATGTCAAACTTTAAAATGCGTTTTACTCGAAATGTGTTTTTTTTTCGAAAATCTCAAATGGGAACAGCAATTGCTCAAAAAGTTTTTAAAATAATTCTCTAAAATTTTTTGTGTATGTTCTCTATATAACAGTAGAAGTGTTTTAATCTTCATATTTATCAATCACTGTTTTATTACAAAATTTACAGTTCTTTATGTGAATATAATCACTGTTTTTAAGCAATTTCATTTAATAACTAAGATAGAGTGCTCTAGTTTTTGTAAAAATTAACATATCTCTTTTCCTTAAGGTCATTTAAAAAATGAATAGTATAGAAACTCATCAGAACTGAAAAATTGAAATTAGTTTATAAACTTTTGATACAGAAGGTCCCCCGTTTATGTTATTTTTTGTAAACTTTTACCCATTTTAGGAGTAATAATTAATTTTTCTTAATTTTAGCCTTTTTTCTTAAAGTGTATTAGATAAATCTAAATACCACAAAAAAATCTCTTTATCTCCATTTAAAAAAAAGTTGTCACAAGTAGTCGGATACTCTCTTAACCAGCTGTTCTAAGTACTCGTCCAGTAGTTTCGTGTGAAATTAAAGAGGAAAACGATTGAATTTCACAGAAACTTTTACGCAGAGTTCAGACGCTGATTTTTTTACATTTCTTTTTAACTATATAAATCTGGTTTTTTTTCCGAGTTAACTTTATCGAACGGACAATTTTATCTCTTTATAAACTTTATTTTCTTTTCTCAAGCGCTTTATAAAAATACAGTACGCAATGCAGCTGGATGATATTACTAATTTGGCAGGTGTTTTTCCACTTATATAATAAAAATAAAAAATTGGATTGCATTTACTTTATTAAACAGATTATTTTCTCTACGTAAAAAATAAATAAATAAAAACTCCAAACGATATTTTAATCCTTTATCTGCTGCATTATGATTTACTGCAAATTTTTTCATGCAATACTTTTTCTCAATCACTGCATTGAAAATTATGGGATATACTGTGGGCCACAAAAGTTTTCATGCACTTGCACATTTTCTTACAAAATTTAATGTTTTCGACTAATAAAAATTAATATTAAATTAATTTTTTAAAAATAGTATAGCTATTTTTAAAAAAATTAATTATCAAAAAGCTACTAAAAAATTACGCCACAAAAGTCTTCATACACTTAACAAAAATCTCAAAAAATTAGCTTTAAATATTGTATTTCTTTCTTAATATAGTTCTTAGTAGGATATCTTTTAGTGTCCACGACAACTTTTAAGCGTCTTGGTATAGATTTAATCAGTTTTTTGTAATTTCTGCATCGATTTTCCTCCATTCTTCTGTGATTATTGTTTTTACTTCACATTCTGTGTTTATTTGTCATGTTTTCGTTTTTTTACATCAAAATCTCATCAAATATGTTCTACTGGGCTAAATAAAGTGATTGAGGAGGTGCATTCATAATTTGGTGACAGTTATTAGACACCAGTGGTGTACATTGAGAGCAGTACGTTTGGCGTCATTATCCTATTAAAAAATGAAGTCGTTTCCAATATCCAAATTTTGGGCGGATAATTTAAAATTTCTCTTTAAAATGTTTAAATAGAGCTCATGATTCACAATATCAACAAAAAATATCCAATCCCCCAATTCTGTGGCCGATTTACACCCCCAAGAAAGAACACTTCCGCCTCCATGTTTTATTGATCCAACTAGATTCTTGGGATTAAGTTTCAGAAAATTCAAAATTGATAGCAAATTGATTGGGATGGCAGATAATTCAACATTTTTGGTTCCGATGGGCCTATAATAGCTTGTAAATGAAAAAATAAGGAGTTAAATCCCGTGAATTTATGTGGAATAAGAACTCCTCCACCTCCATGCTTCAGCATTGAAGTGAAGGTGTTCTGGTGTGGGGGTGTAAATTGGCCACAGAATTAAGTAATTTGGTATTTTTTGATGGTATTGTGAATCATGAGCTCTATTTAAATATTTTAAAGAGAAATTTTAAATTATGCAAATTTGGATTTTGGGAACATGAAGAATTTAGCAGGGTTTAAATTGACGCCAAGAGCACTGTTATCAATGCGCCATTGGTGTCTCTATAACTGTCCCCAAATTATGAAACACCCCCTCAATCACTTTAACCCAAGAATATTTGCGAGTTTATGAAAAAAAAGAAAAAAAACATGACAAATAAACACAAAATGTGGTAAAACAATACACAGAAGATGGAAAACGATGGGGGAATACAAAAAACAAAATCTATACCAGGACGCAAAAGTTGTTGGAAAAAAATATCCTACTAATTATAAATTAAAAAAGAAAAATCCCACACAATATTTAAAGCTGTTGAGATTTTTGTTAAGTGTCAAGACTTTTGTGGGTAATAGCAATTTGACTATTAATTTTTAAAAAAAATATATACTATTTTTAAAAAATTAATTATGTCATTCCTTTAAAGGGAACAAGTTGCAGATATCCTTAAAAATTACAATTACAATAATTTTTTTATTGTCGAAAACATTAAATTTTATAAGAAATTGCAACTGTACGAATACTTTTGTAGCCCACTGTACATAAATAAAAAATACCCAACTTTGGGAAATTTAATTTGAGAAAGTAGAGTTTTAGTAGAGCTAATTAGTTAGATTGGTACTTTAAAGTACCGTCAGTCCACAAAGGTCTCAAGTATTCTCACAACACTAAAAAAAAAGACCGAATGACTTTTTTAACGCAGTTTTAACTCTTAAAAATCCTAAATAACCAGAAAATACTAATATTTTACAGCACAAAATATTTATTTTGAAAGATTATTAATTTTTTAATTTTTTGTTGCTTAAGTTGCTTTTTGTTGCTAATTTTTAAAGTTTACGAGTAAAAAAACACGTAAACTTAGTTTGATGATATTCATATAAACAGTTTTTTTTTCATTAATACATAGAAATTCATTTCACGTTACGCATTTTGAGTGAGGTTTCGATTAAATGTTTTTTAAAGCATAGCATCCTGGCGTAAGAAATGCTGTATTTTTATTACATGAACTACTGAACTTTCAGTTCAGTGTCTTGATCCTAAGAATCTTAACAAAATTCCAGCAGAAAATTCTGCAGACTTCATCTGAAAATCATCTGTTAGTACATATTGGATTTCAGATGTAGGTTCTGTAATAAATCTAAGTCTCTTGAAGACAGAGTTTCTTTTCAGACATTCAGAAAAGGAAATAATATGATAATAATAATATAATAGCCCTTAAAATCTAATTTTAATTTTTAGAATTAAAGATATTTATTTAATTGGGGAAATAATAAATAAATATATATGACAGTGATGGCGAACCTTGACCCGTGGGTAGGTCACCAGATCTACAACTACTTATTGCTTACGGGTTTTTTAAATTTCAATTTGATTGGACTATTTATATTTCATTTGAATTTTTCAAACCATTACACAAAACAATTTAAATGCGTCTGTTCATGCAAGTTCCTAGACACTGGGTAGCTATCTGAGTGGACCCCGATCGAAATTCTTTGGATCCTTTTAGCGGGCTCTCAATATTTTACATTCTTCTACAATTTAGGGCTGCGGAGCCAGTGGTTAAGTATCCGACCATGAGGCATGTCTAGTTCGAGACCCTATACCACTGAAGACCCGAGCAGCGATGCACGTTAAATCTGTCGAGTGAAATGTCACTCCGTTGGCGTGTGGGTAGTTGAGAGGGGTGCCAGCTCGGGTGTCCAGTCCTGATGACCCGATTCAAAATTCGTGGTCCGTCGCCAAAGCCCTCGTGTGCTGAGTGGCTTAATATTCACACTCCTCTCTACACATTTTAGGGCCCCTGAAGCTTGAGGGCCCGTATCATTGATACGGTGGTAGCTACACCCTTGGTTCCAAAGCTACGCAAACGACAGCAAATGTATATGAAAGTATGTAGTATTTGAAATAAAGCAAAAGTGTTTACAAAATATCAAATAAAGTGTATAAGTTTGCTCACATTTTGTTAGTTGAAAAACAATCGAAAACCAAAGCAAAAAACCATATTTAAAGCACTTTCTTCGGATAAAATGCACTTTAATCAGTTATGTTTGTAGAAAGTTTGTAGAAAGAGAGACTTCCATAGAGTCCTTTTTTACCCATTACAAGCCAATTGAATTTAAAGATGTTTAGTTTTAAAAATACTCAGTTAAAAATTTTTAAGCCTAACTCTGGTGCAAATGGGCATTAGTGACCCACGCGCTAGTATTAAAAAAATATGAACAAAATTTGATCCACGTCTCAAAAAGGTTCGCCATCCCTGATATACGAGATAAATGATGTATTAACAAAAAAAAAATCATTGAATGGGAAAAATCTTCGTTTAAGTAAATAATTAAAAGGAAGTAATTAGAAGCGTAATTAGTTTATTTTTGTTTGAATTAATAAAATGCTTCGTGCATTTACGTTGTAATTTTTTCGTCCTCCTTTCCATTGTAAAAAAAATTGGTCACCTTAGTAATTAGCAGTAATTAAAAAGTGTCTCACATAAGTATTTAAATTTCTGGAATCAGTTCCCAAAACAAAGTTATTCGAAAATCTGCGGCACATAACATCAATGATGGTAGTTGCTTGTACGATAAACTACATTTACAAACATGCATACCAATTAACACATTTTCTTTGAAACTTCTCAAATAGTTTAAGCACTACACAAACTGAATATTTAACAATAATAGATTTCTTCATTTATTAATAGTCACAAAGCAAAATTATCACAACCACATTTTGTTTCAATTTTTAGCCTAGTTACTGTTAGTAGAATCCTTTTTTACGTATCGTAAATAATCATTGTATGTCCTTTAGACCTTTTTAAAATTCCCTACTTTAAATGGACTTCTAATGGTTTTTATAAGCAACTGAAGAATTTTGTTTCAATATGAGATAAATAAAGTTTTTTCATTGAATAATAATGCTAATCGAAAATTTTTGTGGAAGATTATGGTGCACTCGAGCCACACATCAAAAATCGCACACAATGATTTTTATCAACACGTAAAAATACTCTGATGATAATAATGGCTATTTTCGTAATTAATTCTAAAAATAAGCTGAGAATCTTATTATAATTATTGTTGTATTCTGATTTAGAATATTTAATTTTGGAAAAATACAGGAAATTATGAATTAAAGAGATTGTTTTTCTGATGATTCCTGTGAAGGGAATTCTGCAGATGTAGTTTTACACGATAAAGTTGATGCATTTGTAGAAACTAAGGATGTAGAAAGGATACTACAAAAGTAAAACATTTGACATTGTAATGAGCATCTGTGAAGTAAAAGCTGGACCACAAATTTTCCGATGTTTGATATGAAAAATTCGGATGATTATGAGTGCCAAATTTGTATCAAAACGTAGATATTAAAGTTACAAATCTAAAACTCATAGTTTTTTGTACCTTTTCTCATAAAAAAAACTAATTGTTTTGAAAAATTTCATTTGAAAACTTAATTATTATGTATTTCTTCCATTTTTAAAGAAGATTTATTAAAATAAATGTAATTAGAAAAAAAAATTGGATTTTTTTTTTAATTTTGCAATGAAGACCTAAGATATACCTTCCAGCTTAGTACTTAAGAAAATTTAATTTTTTCCTAACATTTATGTACTTCTGTTTATGCTTTTAAAAAAATAAAAGCATTAAAATGTTTTTTTTGCCTCATTTAAAATATATCAGGTTTGAAGAGAATAATCTAAAACAATTTAATGTTTTCCTCGTATTTTTGTAATTTCTTATTAGCATTTAATGATGTGAAATTGAATTGCAATTATTTTTTTATTTGTGTATAATTTTTTTTAATTCACGAAGATTTATTTAAAAAGAACAACTATTGATGAAAAATGAATTCAAAGGGGGTCCGCAGGAATTCTCGGAAAATATCAAATTTCCCTTTTACGCCAAATGTTTCTGTTTAAAATGATACATGATAGAAGAAGAACGATAATTAGAATTTTTTTTATTTTTTTTTTAAAGGAACTCAATCCTTGACTCCGCAGCGTCAAATCATCTACACTGGGAGCCCCTTTTTTACCATAGAAAAATGTCACGGAGTTCGAAAAAAGTACACCGTTCAATTGCAATTAGATTTATTCTAACGGGGGAAGCTCGATACAACTTTGGGATAAGAAACGCCCAACTGGCACGTATCCTTTTATACACTTAGAATATTGAAAATATCCAGTATGCATCTAAAAAATGATCTAGATTCATCTAGAACCCAGAAAACAATACGTTAATAATGAAAAAAAAAATTCCCAGACGCTCTCCCGACTGGGCTGCGGGACTTGTAAAAAATTGCCCCCTCTAAAAAAAACAGCGCCCCGCTGTCATTTTGTTAAAGGGTTTTTACGGGAACGAGTAATGGGTCCTTTTTTTGGTTTTTTTGGGAAAATATACCAAATTTTTTTTTACCTGGTTTCGATTTGCCGGCGGGATCATGGTACGGTTTCATCGCGACAGGACCTTTCTTGTTTTCTTTTCGAAAGCGGGATAAAAAATTTGTTTTCGTAAGTCACGGTGATAAAGGGGTAGCACTGATCGGCCCGAAATACCTTCTTAAGAGTTTTGGGAGACCGCTTTCTTACGGGGGTAAAACCCCCTACGAGACCCCGGGAGCGTAAGATACCATTTGGGTTTGGAATCGTAACGTCGACGATTTTTTCTTGAGCTCTCAGAGTGGCACTGGGGCTATGGCGTGTTTCCCGGCTCTGGCTGCTATCTTGGGATGTTATTTAAATAAAACGTTAGGACAGAATCAGCATTGTATCTAGTGTCGTTTCCGCTTCAGACCTAAAAATAGAACGGCGTAAAACCTGTTGTCTCCTGCGCGGTATTATAAGCAATTTACAAATGGTAAATTCATCCCAATTTTCTGCTCTGCACCCACATACATAGACAACTTTGGGGCCCAAGGTCTTATTGTGGCTCCATTTGTTTGGGGATGATACGCCTTGTGAAACGATGATAAAGTTCCGTCGACGAGAGGGAAACAAGTCGGGATCGGACGGCTCCAGATCTTTTAATTCCGGGAGCTCCATGCCTGGGACAATTTCTTGGAGTAAGAACTTTCTATTTCGTCGATTTGGCTGTCGGCAAGGCTTTCGTTATCGCATACGTGTTGAGTAACCCGGGCAGACTATTATCCATTTGTTTCCATGGAAATCTCCCCAAGGGAGATAAATTTCCAATGGAGGAAAAGAACAAGCGGGAGGGAGGAAACAAACGCCCAGGGTCGTTGAGGAACGGATTTTCCCTTTGGCCCCCCCGACAATACATGAAAACCGAACGAATTTGGGGACATTCCCCCAGTAAAATTTTGCGAATCCTGTCATTTTTTCCCAAAAAACCCGGTGCCCTTGGTGGGGGCGTCATAAAAATGCCTTAGTATGTCTGCTCGTGATGTTTGGGAAATGGTAACAACAACTTCCATCGGGATCAAAATTTTTCCCTGCATAGGACCCCCGTCGATGAATCTGAATTCTTCGTTTTTGGATGAGTTGCTCGAAAGTTTTTTTTGCAAGGTCTGATCTTTCTTCTGTTCCATCGCCAGGTTCATAATCGTGGTGACTGCTAAAAATTTGTCTGGTGTCTCCGTTTCCTCTTCCACTGGATTTCGAAAGACCGGCGTCACTATGCTTCTTCCCGGGTTTTTATTTTTTTCTAAAAACATGCTTTTTGGTTTGGGGGGCCCTTTGGAACCCTTTCCCCCAAGGACCCTTTTTTGGACTCATGAGCCAGCACAAGGAATGATTCAGTTACAAAGTAAAGTGTTTTCCAATATGCGGCCGAAATTTTTTGGTAGCCCATACGATGGCAAGACATTCCCTTCTGTGGTGGAATAATTTTTTCGGCTTTTGTGATTCAGAGGCGATGTAAAAATTTTCCCGACTTTATTCTGAATTTGTACGGACCCGATACCCCCCCTTGCATCATATGGTTTTCTGTAGAAGCGCTTTTTAACCCCTATGATCCAATGGACTTTCTAAGACGTTAAATGCTTCCACCTCGGGACCCCAATAAAACACCAAAAATTTTTTTCGCAACGACTGAAAGGGGTTTCCCGGGAGATAACAGAACCCTTTAATAAATCTTCAAAAGTATGAAAAAGGAAGAAAACTTCGTATGTTTTATATTCTTTGGGGGGGAAAATTTCTCCCCTTTTTACTTTGTGGGATCGGAAGAACGCCATTACTAGATACAAGTGGCCGGAATTTTTTACTTTTTGGGGTAGCAAAAGACATTTTTTGAGTTTAATTTAAGCCAGTTCTGAAGACATTTTAGAACAAGTCTTAATCGTATAAGATGGTTTCAAAAGTTTCGAGAACACTATTATGCCCTTTGGAACAAAAAACATAGTATTTAAAATGGCGTAGCAAATTGTCCCCCTTTTCCCCCGAAGGTCGCAGGTGCATTACAAGACCGAACGGCATGACTTTTTAAACTTGTATAAGCCTTTGGGGTAATAAATGCTGTTTTTTCAGTTCTTTGTCTATTTCTATTTGCCAATAACCAGAACGGAGATCCATGGAAAAAAGAACTTGGCACCTTTTGACAGTCGAGTATCATCAATACGAGGCAGAGGATAAACGTCTTTTTCGTGACGCTTTCAGCTTGCGATAATGACCAAAAACGCCAACTACCGTCTTTTTTCCCAGAGCACAACGGTGACGACCAAGGACTTTCAGAGGGTTTGGGCGATACCTTCATCTCTCAAGCATTTTCTTAACCTCTTCAAAAGATGCGTCTTTCAGTCGGCGAACTCTGAGGCTCGTTGGTTGATTGGGATGATCACCAGTATAAATCTTGTGTTTCACATTAGTCTTCTGAAAAGTCCCAAAAATTTTTTGGAGAAATTGGGTAGTTGTTTATCTGTTCGTCACTTAAATCAGGTGACATCATTAGAGAACAATTTATCTTGACTCCCATGTTTTTGTGGTCATCCAAGCTACCTGATGTGTCAGAAATAACCATAGATGCCCTTCATTTAGCGGTTCGGCTTTATGCATATTCCTCTAGGGATGATTTTGGGTTTTGGGGTGCAGGTTGGCTACCCCCAAAACTTTTTTCCCTTACGATATGTGGATACCATGGAGGTATAGCAATATTTTTTTTGAAGACAAATTTTTCTGCCGTCTAAAACACATTTTGTCTCCTCGGGTTTGATATCCTGGCTGTTATTCTGTTAAAGAATGGGCAAGTGTTATCCCTGGTGGCATACAATTTCAGGCGTCAGGTGCTGGGGCTGACAGATGTCTTCTAGAACAAGTTCATTTTGTCCACAGTCTATAACGGCAGATCTCCTTTTAAAAATCTTTCCTAGGAAACGTCATGGCTGCAATGTGATAAAACAAAAATTCAAAAGGCGTTCTCGGTTTATACGGACACGTAAAAAAATTTTCCTATCGGCCGAACAAAAATTTTCCCTCCGCATTTTCAGCATAGCGCTCTTGGCATCAGTAAACGAACTTTCTTTAAAAACGGCGATACTTTCGGATATGACGAAAACGATGCCCCAGAATCCCCTGAGCATATGGGGTTTTATCTATTATTCGTCTAGTTGGTTTCCCGTCATCTTGGGCGGTTTACGGAGGATTTAGAAAACGGCCTCACCCCCCTTGGGAAAGGGCGCTTTTAGTTTTCCTCCCTCCTACGGGTTGGCGACCGGGCTGGTTCGGGATATGGGGAACGGGGGTCTGAAACGGCGTGTTGGGGGTTGGCCCCTCGGGGACCCCAGAACGGGAGCGGGTTTTGGGCGACGAATTTTTTAGTGTCAACGTCGTCAAATTCTGTCGGCGGTTTCGATAGTTTTCAAAGACAGCCTTTTCTCTCGGCGTGCGCATTACATGTCCAGGAGTCCGCAGGGGAAACAAACAGGTCTGTTGTCAGCCGTTCTCCCACATCAGTTTTTCTTGGTGGGGGGAATCTCTAACAGGAACCTGGATTTCCTGCTTACAGCGGCGTATGTTGGTCGTGGTCAGTTTCTGTAGGTTTCGCTGACACTGGGGCCAAAACCCTTTCAACTTCGTCTTGAACGATCTCTTCTAAAGATTGGGGATTGGAGTCCAAAGATTCTTGCGTCTGGTTAACTAGTCGATGGACTTCTTCTCGTACGATTGTGCGAATAAGAGAGACCAAATCAATCTCATCGTCAGGGATGCAACGGTACGACATTTGGAAGCCTTTCAAATCTTGGTCGACCAACTCTTTTCTGCTTCATATCCTCAATATAGTTGCACCTTTTGATAAAATTTGCTGTGTCTTTGATTTCTCTCGTCAACAGGGCCTGATAAACATCCTCTGCAACACCTTTCATTAGGTGTGACACTTTTTCGTCTTCTTTCATCAGAGAAATTTTTTTTGTTGAAGAAAAAGTTATATTTTATGCTGTTTATTTTTATGTCAATAAATATTTTCAAATGATGCAAAATTAATGTATAATAAAACTTAATATATATTATTGACTTCTATTCTGTAACTTTGTATGCATTGTCGCAGGAATCGAATTGTTTCAAGAATGTCCTACTGTGTGGCACGCTGAATCATATGGGTAGATTGGCTTGACATGCCACAGCTAAAAGGTTGCCGACCCTTGATCTAGAGCAGGGTACTCAGCCTTTTTTTCTGCTGGACCGCATACATATGTCAACTATTTCACGCGGGCCGCAACATTAGGATAAATGGGGTACGGGCGAAATACTTTTTAAGACCAAGATAACATTGAAATTTTAAACGAGGAAAATTGATCAAAATATTATAACTCCTGTTTTGCTTTTTTTTAATTATTATTTATGTATATTATTTTTTGTTGTCACTAACACTAAATTAGAAGCGTTAACACTCCTTCACAATTTCCGCATCTCTCTCAGTAAACGGTTTCATATGATTACCAGTAATACAACAAACTTCATAGGATATCTTCGCTACCGCTGTGATATTACCACAGACAAAACACTTTGTTGCTGTTGCAAAGATTATTCAAGAAAGCCTATTTATCACCTCTTGAAAAAGAGATCTTCGAGGAAAAGTGTCATTGAATAAATTCCCGTTATTGGTATTTTTACTGATTACTGATCCAATTACTGATCCATGTTTGTTTTTCACTACAAAATAGTCAACCTCCCAATCGTCTTGAAACGAATACATGAAAAATAGTTAAAAAACAGTTCCATCCATAGAATTGTCACTATTCCACTGTTGTCTGTTATCACACTTACCGTAACCGTTCCAAATAAAAAAAGAATATCAATTCGTACCAGTACGACACCTACAGCAAAATTAATATATATTTGATTTGTCAAGGAATTTGCCACGAAATTTTTAATACAATGTTTATAAATAAGTCAATTTCTCAGAGCAATGGTCCATGACCGGGCCACTTAAAAAGGCTTGGTGGGCCACATGCGGCCCGCATGTTGAGTATCGTTGATCTAGAGTCTCTTTTGGAAAGTGTTTTTGTTGAATAGCTTTCACCCATTAGCTCTCGGCATTTCTCATCTCAGATGAACTTAACGAGTCTTTTAATTTTATGTCGTCTATTTCTAGGGTCCAAACCATGCCCAAAAATTTTGCCCCTTTAGTCAATCCCACATTATACCCCTTTTCAATCCATAAAGAATTAAGTTCCGAGTAATTGGATCTTAACTTTCTCAGATCCATTCCAGCATCTAAGAAAATTTTAATCGCGTCTGTTGACAATATATATGCATCTTCTCTATTGTGTCTCTGCGCCATAATACAAATAGTCTACATATAAAGATGCATGTAACATTTTATAACTTTCCGGAATATATTTTATCGTCATCGCTAGAATTGTTGGGACTACTGCAGAGTCCGAACAGAAGACGTTTAAATCTTAAGAGTTTTAAGTTCATCTTCATTTTTACCATTCCAAAGAAATTTTAAATAATCTCTATATTTTTCTGCGATATTTATCATTAAAAATGCTTTGGCAATATCTTCGTTAAAAGCAATTTCATATTTACGAAATTTTAAAATTACGACCAATACAAGAGGGGACAAATTAGGCCCAATATCTAGAAAATCTTTAAGGGACTTTACGTTTTTAGATAGTGAAGAGCTTGCGTTGTAAGCAACCCTATAACATATGGTTTCATTTCGTTTAAGTATTTCTCTATGTCAAGGGGACTTTCTCTAGTCAAGTGACGAGGACGACACCTGAGATGTTACCCCCTCTCCTAACTTCCACACCACACCAACGGGAGGACGTTTGAGCTCTCGACAGATTTAACAAGCATCGCTCCCCTGCACGCGGAGTCTTTAGTGGGACTGGGCTCGAACTCATGACATGTCAGCCACGACCCTGTACCTTGTCAACTAGGCTACTGCGGTCACAACTTAATTATAAGAATACATTTCATGCGATATTTGATCTGGATGATTTTTGATGTTTTCGTTTATATTAAATCGTAAAAATGATAATGCCTCACTCATTTCGTCACACTTTAAAATTTCGATCTTTTTTTATCATTTCTATTTTTATTAATGCTGAATTCACACAAATAAGATGTAGAAGATTGTAACAATATTTTATAAAGATTTTTCTTGGCTATTATGTGATAATCGCCTCTAATTTTAATCTAAAATGAATTATTGGACTCTTTCAAATGTTTTAAAATTAAATCTCGACTGTTACAAAGGGAAATCAGTCTTCCTTTTCATTCAAAGTTGATTCATATACAAATGTATCCGTTGTTACAAATAGATTAAGAGCCAATCAAACTATTTTTTATATCTTAATTTGGAAATAAATTAATAACTATCTTCTAGTGTTGCAAAATGGTCAATAACAATTTTAAGAATAGCTTATTTCTATGAAACGGTCGAATAACCCGGTTCTGGATTCTTTTTCACAATAGTATAGTTAATAATTTTAAAAAACAATTTGCGACATTCTTCAAAAATTTGACAGCACACAACAGTGCCGCGGCAGAACGGTTGAGAATCGTTGATTGATTGATTGATTTTTAACGTCGCACTGTTTAGCTACACGAGGGCTTTTGGCGACGGACCACGTAATTTTGAACCATGGTCAAGTGACGTGGACGTCACCTGAGCTGGCACCCCTCTCTAACTACCACACCACCCAACGGGAGGACGTTTCAGCTCTCGACAGATTTAACGTGCATCGCTGCCCTACACGACGGGTCTTTAGTGGTACTGGGCTCGAACTTGTGACAAGGCAAGCCACGGTCCGATACCTATACCACTCGGCTACCGCGGCCACAAACGGTTGAGAATCACTAATCTGTAAGAAGAAAAAGCTAATGCTACGTATTGTAACGAACTCTAGACCTTTTCTTACTCGAGGTGGCAACGCGGACTGATCCGAAGGAGTGCGCATGCACGAGTGCCAAGTCAGAGGCAGTGGGCGTTTACCTCTCGACGAGAGAGGCCAAAATTTGGTGTGCTCCATCCGTGAGCGTATAAAGTATGTGATTTCCTTTCGACAAGAAAGATTGTTTTTTTTAGCTCCATCACACACACACACAGCGAGCGTAAGGGAAACATTTCTCTACGAATGTCATAAATTCGGAATATTAATGATTTTTCCTTAAAAATTGTAAATAGTGTACAAATTGTTTGTGGACTGTCCTGTGTGCTTGAAAAAAATAAACTTCAAAATACCAACCGTCATAACTTAGATGCTTAGGACGTTACAGACTATAAAAACTGGAGGTTCCACCGAGATCATTGACAAGAAAGAAAGGTATGTGTTCTCCACATTCATTTCCAGGCCAGAAAATATAAAGTATAATTTAGTTACTTATTGTTTATGTGAATTCGGGAAATCATTCCCATAGGCACATCAGTGCATAATATTTTTAAACACTCAAAGTGTTGTTGAATATAACGAAAAAATTTTCGTTTATGTGTGTGTATTTTCTGGTGCTGAGGGAAACATTTTCCCGTTAGGAAATAAATAAATAGCACCTCAGTGCATTTAAATGTGAATTGTTTAAGCATAAAATGTATTGTGATATTTGATCTGTATATTTTTGTGTATTGTGTCATAATACGTCGAGTAGAATTTGATCTATCTCTAAGATACTTGTTGTTTTGCGACCTTGGACCTACCCAAGCTACTAGAAAGCACACCAGTGCAGTATTGAGAAATTGTTTGTCTTCTTCCGGAAGGAAGATAATACTAAATATTTTTGGGTAAAATCCTAGGAGAGCCCACACCCTTGGCGACAAAATGAAAAAAGCGCCAAGCCAGAACGAGATGGCGCCAAGCGAAACCGACAATGGCGGCAAGTGAATACAGAGATAAGGTGGATGTGTAATGAAAATATATGTAAACAATACAGAAATTAAGTATTCAAGATTAAAAAAAAAAAATATAAGAACAGCACTTATTTTCTTACTGCTGATCTTTTCTGAGTGGAGGGTACAGCGTAACGACTGATTTTAAAAAAGTCTTGAAGGTCTCATCGCTAAGTGAATGATCGTGTGAGCACCGCCATTTTTATTCTGCGAGGTAATGGTCGAACATATCTTCGGCGTGGCTGGTGCAATTTTGAAGAAAGCGTTTTATTGTCGACCATGTTACATCATGCCGATCGTTACATTTAGACATTCATAACTCTAAGCAATAAATCCTTTCTTCATGCACTATTCAATCAATTCTTTCTAACCTTTCACATTCAACAAAGTAAAAATTCTAAGATATATTCCTTCACACACACAACCATTCCAGCCCGGTTCCCCAAAACAAAATGAAATTCGAAATGCCCGCAGACAAAATACGAAATTTCCAGAAATAGGTTTACCATATCTAGTGTATCAAAGTAGGGTTACCAAGATGGCACAATTATCGCCAACCTAAAATAATTCGCGCCAAGGGTGTGGGCTCTCCTAGGACTGAACCGTTCGATTATTTTTATTGTGTGTATTCTGTATTAACTGTTTCCACTGCTTAAATTATTAATTGCTTAAAGCTTAAATTATTTATAAAAAATATGGCGTTTTTGGGAAAAGGAAAAAAAAGGATTTAGTCCTTGTCGCGACAGAGTTGGGGAAGCAGTTTCAGAAGACATGAAAGTGATAGAATTAAAACAAATAATCGTAGGTAGTAAAAATTTTGAGGATGAATTCGTTAAAAATTTACTAGAAACTGTTATGAATGAAAGGATGGAGAGTGAAAACTTAGAAAAGGAGACACGGGAGAGAGAATTTCAGCTAGAATGCCTTAGAGTAAAGCAGAACACTGTTGTTACTAAATCTGTAGGTGAAACGACATTTAATCAAAATTTTCAAAAACTAATGCCTAAATTTAATTTAAAAATGATGATATAAGTCTGTTCTTAGAACTTTTCGAGAGGCAAGCCAAAGTTCTACACTTGCCCAAGGATCAATGGGTGACATATCTCATTGGCGTCCTTCCGGTTGAGGTAAACAATATAATCGCTAGGGAGCCTGAGGAACAGGCTAGTGATTACGAACATATTAAAGAAGTGTTGCTTAAAAGGTTTAAATTAAGCGCAGAGAAGTTTCGACAACTTCTGGTTAAGACGCAGAAAAATTCGGATGCTACGTGGTACGATTTTTACCACGAACTTAAGACATTTTTAGATGGGTGGCTAAATGGATTAAAAATAGAAACTTTTGAACAGTTAAAAGATCTAATGTTGGTTGATCAAATTAAAAGGCGTACCCCAAATGAATTTAAGGAACATTTCCTAGATGAATGGGCAACAATTACTTCGCCAAAAAATTTGGTAGGGAAAATTGAGGAATTTGAAGATGCAAAAAACGATCGGAGGGAAATTGAAACTGGTAGACCATAAATTGAGAACAGCAGATAGACAAATAGGTGATAACCATTCCCATGGTAAAACTTTTAAAGGAAATAAAACTTTTCAGGGCACACATTTTAGAAATTATAACGATGCACGTAATTCAGGGAAAACGCCAGAGTTGAATTTCGATAAGAGGAAAAGGCTCCAATGCTATGAATGTGGGTCTTTCAACCATTTACGTCCACAATGCCCTAACTTGAAAACTCAGAAAGCAGAGTTGTGTCGAATAGGTGTGAAGTCGGAAGGGAGTCTCTTAGATCCTTATACATCAAAAGGAAAAGTAAACGGTTTTAGAATGTCAATTCTGAGAGATACCGGAGCAACGGTAGATGTTATTTGCCAAAAATATGTAGATAGAATGAAGGGGGGAGCATGTTTGGGTTCGACATCTACTGGACGATCACATGACATGCTTACCTGTTGCTGAGGTGGAAATTGAATGCGATTTGGGTACAGTAACATCCAAAGCAGCAGTGATAGGGAACCACTTGGATCAAGGGCGGTATATCTTGGGTAACCAAACCGCGGCTCTTCTCCAAGGAATTGAGGAAAATTGTTCCTCGGATGTCGGAAAAGTAAATACTGTAGTTACTCGCTCGCAGACGCGACAAAGTAAGGAGAATGAGATTTTTAATGAGCCAGACCAAATTGATGAACAGACTGAGTCAAATTTAGAAGAGGGTACAGATAACTTAGAAAACGAAGAGATATTGCCTCCTGTTGACGGTTACAGCCCCATAAGTCCTGTGACTAAAATAAATTCGAGTACTTTTATTGCTAAACAGCAAAACAGTGAAGAACTTGCCCTATAATTTCGGAAGTATTCAGTAAAACTGATGTAGATGCTTGCGAGCCTATGCCTGCGTCTACGGAAGGTAATAATAAACTTATTACAATTAGGCGCTTTTTTCCTCTAAATATCCTGACGTCATTCCGGTGTCGGATAAAACATCGAAATCTGTGATACATGCACTTTTGCAGGTATTTGGTCGGATGGGTTTTCCGAGAGAAATACATTCGGATAAAGGGAAATCAATCATGAATCGCTTAACCGTTGAATTCTTTAAGAAAGTTAACATAAAAATTTCCAGGAGTTCAATTTTCCTTCCTCAGGGAAACACGGTAGAACGTTTCCATCGGTCAATAAAACTAATTTTAAAAGCAACATGTATTGAGGCTGCAATTTTGTTTGGAGTAAAACTGAGAGGATATATTAACAAACAGACTGAATTTTCCATTCAGACAGGTCATAATTATCTGGTATCTTTAAAAAATATTGCTGGAAGAAATGTACGATTGCTTTTCGTGGTTTTATCCTCGCAATTATTTATTTTCCTTGTTGTACACATAAAGGGGAAAGAAGACTTGAATTGATTGCTTAACCCACGGCTTCAAAATACGAGGTACCTTACCAAAAAAACGGTATTACCCTCTCATTTTTATTTTAAAAAATGGGTTGCTTAAGTAGGAACTCCCTACATTCAGATTAAATAGAACTGTGACGTCTTCGATTGGGGTGAACCCCACCCTGTCAATTCATCTGAAGTCCCCCTATCTATTCCCCCCCAAACAGATTTTGGGGTGACAAGTGCAGGTGGCCATGGGGTCATTGTTTGTTGTCTGGCCTCGGTCAAGCGCGGACATCTGGTCTGGAATTTACAATGGCTAAGAATGGACAATAGGCATTCCTGTATGAAAGGAAATCTTGAATAGGCGAGGCCTGTATGCACGTCGGTGCATAGTGGGGCTGTGAGGCCCAGGTGTGAGATGAATAGACGAGAATTATGGCGCCCTTGGATTCCAGACGGACGAGGGTGTGTTTGCCACGCAAATGGGGAGACGAAAAGTGGCCGGGGACGAGGGGCAGACCTTTTCTTTGACCTGCCAATGAGGAAGACGAGGGCAGACCTTTTTCTTTTTGACCTGCCAATGAGGAAAACGGGGGGGCGTGTGGTGGACCCGCCCTGGTGTTTAAAGGGTAAATTTTTTGAGAAAAAAAAAAAAAGAAACGGACGGAGAAAACTTGGGAAAGCTTGGAAAAGACTGGAACGTTGGACGGAGAGAAAAAAACTGGGACATAGAGCCCTGGAGTGAGAGGACGGAGCCCTGGATGGAAAGATAGAACCATGGGTAAACTAGAGAGGAGCCCGGAAAAGCAAGGATTGTCGAGTGCCTGGCGGAATAAGGGTTGAACCTCGGGGTGAAAAAAACTGTCCGCCTGGCCGCCTTTTAATGAACATTTTTAAAAACTTATGAGCTATTAAATACTATTTAAATTTTAAATGAGGCTGTAACAAATTTTCTTATGTATTAACTACTGACGACGTTACAGCTATATATATATATATTAAATTGGTGGCAGCGGTGTTGATCCGGCATTTGAGTTAATAGATGCCCGAATCCTTAGTTTTATTGAAGATAGAGAAAAAAGGCCAGCCGTGTCGAATGTTATGAGGAATTTTAATGCCGCCTGTTTTTTGGAGCGCCGACTTCAAGAGGTTTTGTTCCTGCTAGTGATGAAGCGTTCTCGCCTGATTTTTGAATTGCCTGCTATGAGATTTTTTCCTGGAGTCCCCAGCTGTGAGAAGAGCCGGATACAAGTGTCTCCTGTTCCTGCCTGATGAATCAACGAGGATTTAAGAGGACCTGTTTGCCCGTGTGTGTTTTGAGGGACGTTTTCAAGAGTCCCCGTGTTAGAAGTCACGAGTTCCTGTCTGTTTTGTGATGAGTGGGGTTTTTTAGAAATGATTTGTGTGTAAAGAGAGTTCCTATTTTCTACGTCTACAAATTTTAAGGTGAGTCTTTTCTTTGGAGATTATTTTCGGGACAGCAACTGAGTATTGTTTTTGTATGTAAAATGTTGAGATAAGGAATATAAAGACTAGGTAAATTTAGTAAACAATAAGAGACTAGAAAGATTTATGAGTTTTGTATGAAGTGTATAAATGTGCGATATTGGTATTTTTGTTTGAGTTGTGAAAGTTAGTGTATGGTAGTTATACTTGTTGTGTTGGCACAGTAATTGTGTAGGGTATTGTTGTGGTCTTAGATTTGTGAAATTTAGTATACAGTAGTTATACTAGTGGTGTTGGTACAATATTGAGTAGGTTATTGTGTTGGTTTTAGATTTGCGCACATTTGTAAAATATAGTTAAGTCTAGGTCTAGTGTATTGTTAGTTTACCGTGAGTCTGTGTATAATTTTTGTAACGATTAAGTTTAGATTTGGTTTTGTGTGTATTAGTGCATCATGGCGTTTCTGTTAAGAGAAAGAAAAGACATATTGTTAGAAATGGCGAAAGAATTGGAAGTCGAGGTCGATGGGACTTTAACCAAGTTAGAAATTACGGATAGAATTTGTCAGAGTGATGTATATAAGGAGGATTCAGCTAAATGTTTGTTAGAAGGTATTTTGGGTGAAAAACGGGAAATTAGAGAATCCGAGGAGCGTAGATTAGATAGGGAATTTGAATTGGAAAGATTGAGGTTAGCTAATAATTCGTAAAGGAGAAGTGTATCGTCAGCCGATCTTGAAGGACAGGGAGTTAAAGGCGGGTTAATTGGGAAATTAGTTCCTAAATTCGATGTTAAAAATGCGGACATTAATTTATTTTTCGAAATTTTTGAGAACAGGCGAAAAAAGAAAATTGGTTGAGGATAGAGGGGTTTCAAACTCATTCCGTACTTCGATGGAAAATCGCGGAGTTTGTGGAAAAAGAGCCCGGAAGAGGCGACACTACCCTCACATAAAAATTTTCCCTTTTGGCGTTTCCAACTCACGCCTGTGGCCCTTAGAGATAGATTTGAGTCGCATCACCAGATCAGTGCGATGTGGGCTGATTTAGTATTCGAGCTAAGATCCTACCTAGATAATTGGCTAGCCGGGATGGAAGTGGACGATTTCGTCTCGTTGAAAGAGCTACTAGTGACCGAACAATTAAAAAAAGAGCCCAAGTGATTTAGTGAACCTTTTTCTAGATTCGTGGGATAGCTTCAAGAAGGCTAAAAGTTTGGCGTAGAAATTGACCATTTTGAGGTGGTTAAGAGAGTGCATAGGAAGCCAGGTCCAACGAAAACGTGGGAGCGTAAGGCATACGATAAACCGCCGTTCGAATATAAAAATAAAATTTCTTATTTTAGTGGTAAAGGTAAAAATGTCGGGGCCTCGAATAGGGAGCCTTTTAAACATGAAGTAAATACGGGGTTCTCAGTTTGGAGGGAGGGCCCAGGGTTTTCGGAGTCAATTCGAGAAAAGAAAGCCCATAACGTGCTTTTACTGCAATGAGGTGGGACACATAAAGCCAGTCTGCCCCAGATTGAGGAAAAATAATGTCGAAACGGTAGCTAATTTAAATTTAAATACCTTGAATGAGGATCCCTTTAAAAAATTCAAAATAAACATGGAGATAAATGGCGTAGATCGTGTATGTTTAAGGGATTCAGGATCAGCCATTGACGTCTGTGCAAGGAGCTGGGTTAACGAAAATGACCTCCTAGGTGAATTTGTTTGGTTAAAAGGCCCGTTAGATGAGGTTTGCCACTGTTTGCCTCTGGCTAAGATTAAAATTAAGACACGGAAAGGAGAGATCTATACCAAGGCGGCTATAAAGCAGGATAGTTGCGACGATGAATTGTATCTATTAGGCAACCGGACGGCGGAACTGATTGAATCCAGCGAACATGGCGTACAGTTGATTAACGCGGTGGTGACTAGAAGTAAAGGAAAAGATCTTGCTCTTGATAGAGAAGGAGTGAGCGATAGGGGGTTGCAGGAAGCCCGGGGTGAATTTACGGAGTTTGTCTCCCCTTCCGAAGAGGGAGAAGCAGATAGCCTTGAAATTCCTGCGTATGACGGAGAGGGGAGAATGAGATTAGCAGCAGTGAAAAGCGCTGAATTTATTAAGGAGCAAAGAAACTGCTCGGATCTTCAACCCTTATGGGATAAGGCACAAGGAGGGATAAAGAATTTAAAATCCTCAGTGGGAAATTAGTTAGGGTCGCGAAAACTAGGCGAGGGGAAGAAATCAGACAACTATGCATACCCTTAAAGTTTAGACTTGACATAAACAAACTTAGCCATGACGAGATTGGGGGGCATTTAGGAGTGACGAAAACCAAAGATAGAATTCTAAGGCATTTTTTTTGGCCCAATATTTACAAAGACGTGGAGGAGTTCGTCAAAACTTGCGACTCGTGTCAACGGGTAGGGAAGCCTCAAGATAAGACGAAGGCACCCCGAAAAATTTTTCCCAAAAATTTCAGAAGTATTCTCCAAAATTAATATTGATGCGGTGGGGCCTCTCCCCATCTCAACCAAGAAAAACAGATACTTTATTACTGCAATTTGTGTAGCCTCTAAGTATCCGGAAGTATTCCCGGGGGAAAACATACCTCCTAACGTAATTGACGCCCCATGAGTATCTTTTCTGGGATAGGATTTCCGCGCGAAATACAATCCGACCTGGGAACTTCATTCACTGGTGAATTAACTACCACTTTTTTAATAGATTCGGTATAAATGTAACGGTCATCCGTCCATCACCCCAGAGTAATGGGAGTGGAAAGGGTGCATAGGACTATAAAGGCATAATTAAGGCTTTGTGTGTGGAATCGGGAGAGGATTGGGTGGGGGTCCTTCCTTCGGCATTATTCTCTCTCAGAACGGTCACGCACGAGAGTACAGGTTTCAGCCCGACGGAGTTAGTCATGGAAAAGAATTTGAGATTGCCCCAAACATTAGTTTATGAGCAATGGATGGAAGGAGACATTATCAATCGGTAGTGGAGTTTTATATTGCAACTGCTAATGACTCAAACGTTGTCAAGAATTGCGACCACTGATGAAAAATGTCAACATAAGAGGAAAACTGGTACGATCGCTATGCCGTGGAAAATTTTGTGGAAGGGGATTTGGAATGGTGCTAGCTCCTCTAAACAGAATAGCTCGACGTAATTGGATAGGGCCGGGAAAAGTGATTAGAGAATCTCGGATCGAAATTATGTAATAGAATTACCAGGGAGAAGGGATCGTAGTACCATCTTTCATGTAAATTTACTAAAGCCGTATCATCGGAGGCCCGAGTTGGTAAAAATCTGGTCGTGGAAGAAGGCTGGGGGAAATAGAGGAGATGCTGAAATCCATATCCGGAAAAACAATTCACGTTTGATTATCAAAATACTAGGGAAAGCCAACTGCAACTTAAACTATCTCCTGCTCAGATCAAAGAATTAAAACAGGTTATTTGAAAAAATAGGGACGTATTTTTCCCAGATCCTGGGAAGATTCATTTGATGGTAGGGATATCGAATGATTTCCGACAAGCCCATTAAGACGAAACCTTACCGGATGTCACCGAGACAAATTAACATACTGCGAGAGAATTAAACGTTTGTTGGAACTGGGTGTAATCGAGATAAGGGGGAATCCGATTTCACCTCGCCCCTTATTTGGTAGAAAGCCCCAATAAAGACCCTCGGCCAAGTGTCGACTATCGTCGTTTGAACGAAGTAACTCGTGCTGAGTTTTTTTCCCTTTTCCAAATATGGAGAGATTGTAGAAAAGGTAAGCGCGGCGCCCTACGTAACCGTTATGGATCTGTCAAAGGGAAATTTTCCCGATTCGCTCAGCAAGAGCTCAGAAATAGCACCTTCGTTCGCCCTTTGGAACTTACACTCCAAGAAAATGATGTTCGGATTAGTATGTGCGCCTTATTATTTTTGTAAATAATGGCCCAAGTTTTAGAGGGTTAGAGCAGTTTGCCTTCCACATAGACGATATAGCCATTTTTCCAGGGTTGGAAAGATCACGAAAGCATATCGACATGGTTTTGGGAAGGTTGAGCAAGGCGGGGCTAAAGTGAAACCTTCTAAATGTAAGTTCGCTCAGGAAGAAGTTCTATTCCTGGTCATAAAATTGGTTCGGGAGCGGTCACCGAGTATCGAAAATAAAAGCCAGCAGATTTCCCTCGACCCACCACTAAAACCCAGGTTCGATCCTTTCTCAGGCCGGTGGGCTATTATGCCATTATATCCCAAATTAACAGCGCCATAGCTTCACCTTAACCGACGCCCTGAAAGGGAAGGTTAAGAAAGAAAAAGATCACGTGGGATGAGAAAGTGAAAAGCTTTCCAGGAGTTAAAAACCCAAAATCATCTCGCAACCCATTTTGTTCGCACCAGATTTTGCAAAAGAGTTCATCCTGCAGACCGACGCCAGTGAGGTGGGGGCCGGGTTGTTTGTCACAAAGGATAGAGGGGAGAGCATCCCATTGTTTACTTAAGCAAAAAATTTTCTAACGCTGAGCGGAATTACAGCACTGTGGAAAGGGAATTAGCCGCTATAATTTTTGGTCTAAAGCGACTAAAGCATTATTTAGATGGGCAAAAGTTTGTTATAGAAACCGACCACAATCCTTTAAGATACCTAAATAAGATGGGAAACACTAACCCGAGGCTGCAAAGATGGACGCTGAGTGTACAGCCGTTTAATTTTGAAATTAGACACAAGCCGGGAAGGCTCCATGGAAATGCTGACGGTCTGAGTAGATTGGAATAAGCAATTTTCTGGACTTACCTATGAATTAATGTTTTTTTTTTTATTAACTTATATCTGTATGTGTATGAGTGTTTATGTGGGTAGGGTGAAAGGAAAATTGCGTGATAGGGTAAATCTTTTGTGTATCTTAGTAAGGTGAATACTCAGAGATGTTTAACACAATTGATTAAGCGATTTAATGTATTGGAATTAGTGAAATATATTATGATTTGATTTAACTTCTTTGAAACCTGAAAATTTAAGGTGTGATGTAACTCACAGAAAAGGAAAAAGAATCCAAGATTTGGGATTTAAGTTTTAGTTGTAAAGAGAATGTTTTATAGAATTTTGGATTTATTTATTTTACTTTTGATTGTATTTATTACTTGGATTGCTGTCCTGGTCAGTCTCATAGATAAGACAACCTTTCGGTGTGAAATGGTAAGAACTGAACTAGCCTGAGGCCAGAGCAGTCCAGTGAAATGGACCTTTTTCAGGGGGAAGGAGTTGTGACGTCTTCGATTGGGGTGAACCCCACCCTGTCAATTCATCTGAAGTCACGCCCTATCTATTCACGCCCAAACAGATGTTGGGTGACAAGTGCAGGGGGCCATGGGGTCATTGTTTGTTGTCTGGCCTCGGTCAAGCGCGGACATCTGGTCTGGAATTTACAATGGCTAAAGAATGCCGGTGACAATAGGCATTCCTGTATGAAAGTCTTGAATAAGGCAGGCCTGTATGCACGTCGGTGCATAGAGAGTGGAGGCTGTGAGGCCCAGGTGTGAAGATGAATAGATGAGAATTATGGCGCCCTTGGATTCCAGACGGACGAGGAATGTGTTTGTGTTTGCCACGCAAATGGGGAGACGAAAGTGGCCGAGGAGAGGGCAGACCTTTTCTTTGACCTGCCAATAGAGAAGACGAGGGCAGACCTTTTTCTTTTTTGACCTGCCAATGAGGAAAACGAGGGGCGTGTGGTGGACCCGCCCATGGTGTTTAAAAGGGGTGAATTTTGAGAAAAAAAAGAAACGGACGGAGAGAAAACTTAGAGGGAAAACTTGGAAAAGACTGGAACGTTGGACGGAGAGAGAAGCTGGGACATAGAGCCCTGGAGTGAGACGGACGGAGCCCTGGATGGAAAGAGAGAACCATGGAGTAAACTAGAGAGGAGCCCGGAAAAGCAAGGGATTGTCGAGTGCCTGGCGGAATAAGGATTGACCTCGAGTGAAAAAGACTGTCCGCCCGGCTTGGCCTATTTAATGAACATTTTAATAACTTATGAAGCTATTAAATACTATTTAAATTTTAAAATGAGGCTGTAACAAATTTTCTTATGTACTAACTACTGACGACGTTACAGAACAATCTATGTGTACTATGTATAGCCATATTATCGTTGGTTTTTTAAAAATCATTTTGTAATGTATAATATATTTTGTTGTGTATTGTTTTTAGTTCATCATGTATAATCAATTAAGTAGTAGTTTTATTTGATGTATTTTAGTGTTTTTGTGCTGCATATATACTTTGTTACTTTTATTGTGTGCATAAGTTCTTTTTTATGGCCTGGTCATGAGTGGAGAACACTTCAAATAGCGTTATCGAAAATGATCTGTTTAATGTTGAACATTTTGCATTTAGTATAGCTAAACTGAAGTAGAAGAGACTTTTGTTTCTCCTATGTCTGAAGAAAGCAAATTCTGGAGGCGGAAGGTGTCCGGGATGAATTTCTCAATTTCTTTCCTTAGAACTGGAACAAAGAACTTTTGTTTCTCCTGTGTCCGGAGAAAGCAAAATCTGGATGCGGGAGGAGTTTGTAACGAACTCTAGACCTTTTCTTACTCGAGGTGGCAACGCGGACTGATCCGAAGGAGTGCGCATGCACGAGTGCCAAGTCAGAGGCAGTGGGCGTTTACCTCTCGACGAGAGAGGCCAAGATTTGGTGTACTCCATCCGTGAGTGTATAAAGTATGATTTCCTTTCGACAAGAAAGATTGTTTTTTTAGCTCCATCTCTCTCTCAGCGAGCGTAAGGGAAATATCTCTCTACGAATGTCATAAATTCGGAATATTAATGATTTTTCCTTAACAATTGTAAATAGTGTACAAATTGTTTATGTCTGTGGACTGTCCTGTGTGCTTGAAAAAATAAACTTCAAAATACCAACCAAGTGTCATAACTTAGATGCTTAGGACGTTACAGTATGAAAGGGACATATTTAAATAATTTTAATGAAATGAAAGAAATGTAAAATATTTTTGAGAAGATAGGATTGAGAAGTTATAATTTGTCTTAGAATAGCAAAGTGTGTCCTTCATGATACATATTTATCATCTCACTATTTTTATTTTATTTTCTTGGGCTAAATTTCAACCACCACTTTAAGACGTTTCTTTTCTTGATAATTTATTTTAAACTAAATGTGTGTTTTAAATTATTAGAATTGTGACGTCTTCGATTGGGGTGAACCCCACCCTATCTATTCATCTGAAGTTTTATGGCCCCAAACAGATGTTGGGTGACAAGAGCAGGTGGCCATGGGGTCATTGTTTGTTGTCTGGCCTCGGACAAGCGCGGACATCGGGTCTGGAATTTACAATGGCTAAAGAATGCCGGTGACAATAGGCATTCTTGTATGAAAGTCTTGAATAGGCGAAGCCTGTATGCAAGTCGATGCCTAGAGAATAGGGCTATGAGGCCCAGGTGGTGAGATGAATGGATGAGATTTATGGCGCCCTTGGATTCCAGACAGACGAGGAATGTGTTTGAGTTTGCCGCGCAAATGGAGAGACGAAAGTGGCCCGGGGACGAGGGCAGACCTTTTTTTTGCCTGCCAATGAGGAAGACGAGGGGCGTGTGGTGGACCCGCCCCTGGTGTTTAAAAGGGACTTGGACGGAGGGGAGAAGAAGCTTGGAGATAGCCCTGGAGTGAGACGGACGGAGCCCTGGATGGAAACCGAGAACCATGGAGAAAACTGGAGAGGAGCCCGGAAAAGCAAGGGATTGTCGAGTGCCTTTCGGAATAAGGATTGACCTCCAGTGAAAAAGACTGTCCGCACGGCTGGGCATATTTATTGGACTTTATACTAACATATGAAGCTATTAAATACTGTTTAAATTTTAAAATAAGGCTGTGACAAATTTTCTTGTGTGCTAACTACTGACGACGTTACAGAATTCAAACACGATTCTTTTTAAAGTGAATTGTTTTCATCGAAACCAACATTTTGCAGGGAAACTAGTAGTTTAAAAATATTTCCTAAAAAGGTTTTAACGCTGCATCACTCGCGCGAAAAAAAATGACCGAAAGTTATCGCACCGGGTATCTCATAACCAAGGGTGTTTACATTCTGTTTTTACAGTAAAATTTGTATACAAAAGTTTAAAAGGAAGAAAAGTAGGAAATACAATATATTGCATTTTTCACACGTAAATTAAGTTTTCTAATCTTTTTATAAGGCCATTCAGCAAAGGCGTAACGGAGAATATTAGGGCCTCCCTGCAACTCAGGTTTAGGGCCCCAAAGCTAAAATACGTAAGCGTCGGTGAAGTTTTGGGCCCCTTAGAGTCCCTGCCCCCCCGCAGGGGTTTGCGGGGGTGTACGTTGCGCCACTGGCATTCAGTACATTGTTTATACACTCCTTTAATCTCGTCGTGAAGGGGTACGATGCTTCCACTTGGAACTTAATTTTTTTAAATCTGTACTTTTTAAAAACTAAACATAGGAGTAAATTTCTATATTCTTCAAAACTTTCTTAATTTCTTTGGAATTTTCTTATTGTTCCAGCAATAGTTTTTTGTTTTTCATAAGTTCATCTGAAAGTGGACAAGATGTGTACCAGTGGCCTCCTTTAAAATTACTTTCTTATCAAATGTTTTTGTGTCTCTAGACACAAAACATTTATTTTCAACAGTGTCTCCCTCTTCTAAATCTGGATCGATTTCAGTGGAGGAATCATACTTGTTGCTATTCTTCATCCGAAAATACTGTGTTGTACTATATCTATTATATACTGTATCTATTAAATTACTTAAATATCACATTTTTTCATCATAACTACTATATCACGCCATAGTATAAGGAAGATTTAAAACGTGCTCATGCATTCAGAACTGTAACGGTGATTCACGCGCAGGGTATGACATACCCGAAGAAGCGGTATCCAAAAAAATAAATTTAGAATTCGTAAAGCCCCTCAAAGGATATGACCTTAAAGTCAGCTACACGAGAAACTATTCATTTTCCAAAAAAGGTTGAGAAGGAGCGTTGGAAAAGTTAGACGGTAGGTATGACCAGTGGCGTAAAATACACCCCTGCAACCCCCACATTGCGGGTGGGCCCAAATCCTAACTGACGCCAAGTATATACACTTTGTAGATCCAGCTGACTTTGCTGGGGGCCCTAATCATCTCCGTTACGCCACTGTATATGACATACCCTGCGCGAGAAGTACCGGGTTAAATCTCAGGCATCTCCTTGACACAGCGATTTTACTTCTAAGTGAGAAATTAATGTACTATCAATCTCAATAGAATTCTTTTAAAAATCTCCTTCAGAAGAGGCGTGGGCAGATTTGCGTGTAAAATGATACTATATTTGTATTCGGAAACAATGTCTCTTTTTCATTTTTTTCAGCAGATAAAGATAATTATTAAGTTACTTTTTTCTGTTTATTTCATTTTTTAAACTTCGTTACGACTCACCTCATAACTAAAATCACATTTTATAGTAACATATACACTAGCTAGAAAAGTCTGCGTTCACGTACTCTCTATTGCTTACAAAAACAATAATAATAACAACAACAATAAAAAATTAAAAACTGGAATCTGAATTTTTTAAAAAATATATTTTATTTAGTTTATTTCAAGTATTGAGAATAACAAAAGTAAATTTGGTTTGCTTTCATAGCTTTTAAAATAAAGACAGATTTGTAGCGATACCCACAAAAATCAAGTAGAAAAAGTCTTGCGTTCACTGTTTTAGTCGAAGCTATAAAAAAATATTTAAAAAGGATAATGAGCTATTTAATAGCTGGCTGGATAGCTTTCGAGAACCTCCTGAAGTCTTTTCGGCATTGAATTAACAAGTTTAGTTGTTTCTTCGGCGCTTATCTCCTCCCATTCGTCCTTAAGAACACTCTTCAGCGTATCCATGTCAGATATATTGTGTTGACGAATGTTAGGCTCCAGCAAATCCCATAGGTGTTCTATAGCAGTGCTCCGCAACCTTTTATCGCTGCGGACCGGTCAACGTTTGATAATTTTACCGCGGCCCGCTGAGGGTGGGACACGTTGATTATTTATATTTTAGGTTGTTTTGATTTAACAATTTTAATTTAGTTACATTTAAATATGCCTTCAGAATAAAATATAGTTACGCCCAAAAAGAATAAATGTGATTTAATGTGGAATATCAAGTGATTTCCGTTGAAAGTTGCGCAACTCCGAGAGAAATGTACCACTTTAAATAAAATGGCAATAGTTAAATGTTCTTTAGGTGGCCCGGCACCATTTGATCCACGGATCGGTAGCGGTCCGCGGGTTGCGGATCACTGTTCTATAGGATTCAGATCAGGTGACTGTGCAGTTGATTTGGGACATACAATAGCCAAAGTTTCACAATCTCAGCGGTATGCTTGGGATTGTGGCGGTATCTACATAAGCCAGTAACAACCTCCGGACAGGAGTGATCACTTTTGTCTAGTGGTATGTTACGTGCTTACGAATCAGAAGGTAACGAGTTCTAATCTCCAACATTGGTGACCCTGGCCGTGCAAAGGAACCGCACCCTTCACGCGCCGCAGTCGTGGTGCCATCTACTTGCAACAAGAGCAATCAAAGTCGTCGGACCCACTTGGCGCAGCAAAACAAAGTGTCAACCCACTTGGCGCAACAAAGTCAGACCACTTGACGCCAAAACAAGTCGCCCCATGCAACAAAATAAGTCGTCATCCACCTGGGGCACAAAGGTGGAAGTCTGTGGCGTACCAGCAGAAAAAGCCGTCACCACTGGGCACAATTACAAAGTCGTAGACCTGGCGCACAAAACTGAAGTAACGGTTCTAATCCTGAGATCAAGCGTGTGGAAGCGAAACATCAAGGCCGCTTTGCAACATTAATTTTTTGACTATCAAACCCTACTAGTCAATTGTGATTCGATACATCCACATAACCATACCCTATCGCCAGACCTACCTTGCCCAGTGGTTCACTGTTGAATCAAAGGTAACGTTTCTAATCTCCAAGATGATCATGCGTGTTGGACCTTTATGCAAAATGTAAATTTGCTTTGGGGGTATCTAATCTTCAGGACTCAAGGTAATCATATCTATTCATATTGATTCGCGATAACAACTTCCACTACATTCCGCTATGCACCCCACACATAACTCCACCGCCGCCGTGCTTCACCGTTGGTACTAAGTGCTCTTTTTAAAGAGCTGTCCAAGGTTATCTGCATACCAATTTGACCTTTTATGCCAAAAATGTAAAATTTGCTTCATTGGAGAATATCACAGTCCTCCAGAACTCCGAAAGCATATGTATATGCTCTTTTGCAAGAGCTATCCGTTAGTCTTTGAAACATAAGGCTTTCTACGAGTCCCTCGACTACAGTATCCAGCCTTTTTCATGATTTTTCTTGCAGTATCTACACAAATGTTTTTGTTAAACTTTTCATGAATGTCTGTTGCTATTTGAGTTCGCAGTAAAACGCGGATTTTTTTCCACCACGCATAGCATACTTCGTTTTTCTCTGATTGTGAATTTAGATGGACGACCTGAACAAGGTTTCCATGCGTAAATTCCTGCAGTTTTAAAGTTATTAATAATACGTTAGATGATGAATACTGCCATCCAACGGATATGGTTATAATCCGATGACTTTTTCCATCTTTCCACATTTTTCAGAATGATTTTAAGCTCACTGATACTAATTTCCTTTCTTTTATTTTCCATGTCATTGAATTGCATCGTACCTCACAAAAATATAAAAGTTATTGCGTAACAACTTTCTTAAGCCATTTTACTTGATAACTGAATGCAAAAACTCTGTTAACCTGTTACGCCTGTTGATAAAAATTTCAGGAATCATGAATATTCAAATGGTGAACAGACTTTTTCTGCCTACTACTTGCGTGTTTTGCTACAAACAACCCGCTATCTTACGTAGTTTTAATTCAAAACTAATTAATTCTTGCATCCTCAACATTTAAATAATAGTAAACCAATTCATAAAATTTTGTTAGAAAAAAATTATATTTCTATTAAATTTTACCTTTTCTCTGAGTTATGGGTGAACGTAGACTTTTTCTAGCTGGTGTATGTATTATACGAAGAGCAATGCATATTAATGCTTTTGTGTACGAAATTCGGTTTTTAACAGTTTAGCGCGGCAAGTAAAATTTTGGAAAGAATGAAAAGTTGAAATTAATTTTCGTAATGTTATTTATTTAATATTATTTACTCAATATTTACGCAACGATTTTTTTCGTTCATTATCTTTTAACTTAGATATTCTGCATAAAAAAAATGAAAGATTTGTATTCAATATAAAAAAAAAATTATCTCATAAATCTAATCTGTATTTACACCAAAACACATTAAGAAGTACAGTAATATATCGCGAATACGTAGTTACGCGATTTTCAAGTCGCGTCGAAAATCTTTCGTTTGAGGGGAAAAAAAAAGATTTCTGAAATTGTAAAATAAGTCAACGGTTTGCCGATCTTAAGTGTGTCATGGTGAGAGAACAAATTCATTTTGGACAAGAAAATCGCCCAAAGGAATTGACAGCGCCAAGGGCCCCTCCTATTCTACACTTTAACCAGATAATAGCGAATGCGAAGAATTTTACCCCCGTGGATACCACGCCCCACAGTTTGAGAAACGCTGCATTAGCCAGATTAACAAAGACATAACAAAGTTTATATGCGAGCGGCTTTATAACTTTTGCACCTGCCACCAATTCCATATGCCTTTCAGTGTTCTACATAACTTAATTTCTGTTTCATGTTCGCGCAAAAAAAAAGGGAAATTATTCGAAACCTTAAATCGCATCTTTTAAACAATTCATTTGATGAAAAAAGATAGTCATTTCTTTTCTGTAACTTAATTTATTGCAATAAAAAATAGATGAAAACTATTTAAAACTATTAGATGAGACTATTTAAAAAGCAATCATAGCACATTTTATACAACCATTATTTAAGAGAGATTAACACTTCGATCGCTCAATTTTGATGTTATATAATCAGTGGCGTAACGAAGAATATTAGTAAGGTGACCAGCCGTCCTCCTTTTATAGGTTCTGTCCTTCCTCGAAACGTGTCCTTTTCAATATTTTAAAACTGATCTGTATTCAGAGATGAACCAGACATGTTTCCAAAATGTCGAAGAATGGTCTGAAACAAATATCACAGGAAATAACAGTTTTCAATGGTATTTTTTGACTTGGTCTCAGGTAAAGTGGGCAGGTATAGAAAATAACACTGAATTTTTATCGAAATAAAATGCCTGATATTAAAATCTGACAATGGTCTGTTTGAAGTAGAAAGAAGACTGCATGTATATTTAAATTCTAATAAATTAAAACAATTGGAAAATCAACATGCTGAGAAATTGGTAAAATATGGATGACATTATTTAAACCATTTAAAAAATGAACACATTTCATATGAAAATGTAATTATTCTTGTTGAATTTAAGTTGTGTTGCCCTTGAACTAAAATGCTGCAGTTGAAAGTATTTTTCAGTTGGTAATGATTTTTGTGACTAGTGAGAAATTATATAAAAATTTAATGTTAATATTTTAGCTACAGTGCTTATCGTAAAATTCAGTATGAAGGATATTTTTTGCCCGAATTTTCCGATATATTAAAAAATGATATGCTGACGAAAAAAAAAATCGTTCAATGGAAAATTACTTGTTTAAGATAATAATTAAAATAATGTAAGCGTAATTAGCGTGTTTTTGTTTGAATTAATAAAACGTTTCATATATTTTAAGTTGTAATTTTTTCTTAAATTTTTCGTCCTCCTTTTCATTGTAAAAAAAAATGGTCACTCTTACTAATACCCTAAACAAAGAAAAAGTACGCACTTTATAATAGCATTGAACATTTATTACATGGAAATGAATATTAATGAATGCAGACAGTGGCGCAACGAAGAATATTAGGTTCCCTGCAGTTTGAGTCCCAAGGTAGACCTTACAAAGGATTGAAAAACCATAACATCAGGGCCTTGGGCCCCCTCACGATGCGGGGGTGTATATGTTGCGCCACTGTCAGAATTCCCCAAAGAATATTTTTTTTAAGGGCAGGGTGAACCCCTTTAGGGGTTTTCTTTTTTTAAAGTGGGGGGGTTCCCCAAACGTAGGCGTGGTTAAGTAAAAAAAGGTCTACAATATTTATTATAATTTAATAAAATACGGAATATATATTTATCAAACACAACAAAATACATTTTTATAGACCCGTTTAAAGCAAAACAAGATGCAAACGCTACCCCAAAAAAACGATTTCGGCATTAAATTTTTTTTTTTTTTGCTTTGAAATTTTTCGTCATTATTTGTACTAATACGAATAGTTTGTGCATTAAATTTCATTGAATTCTGATGATTCCTTCATGGTGTTGCATTTTTTACAAACGGCAGTTAAATATTTTTTTATTTTAAATATAACTGTTTATAAAAGAAATTTAAAAAAAATTTGGCCCCTAAGTGAAAATGATTTTAAAAATTTTTTTTAAATTTGTTTTTTTTTTTTCCTTCTTTTTGTATTGGGGGTTCATCTTTGGGTTTTTCGTTTGCCAGTTTTCCATTGGCAATAATGCGCCAAATAAACCCTTCAACACTTCTCGTTAATTATTTTATTCTTGCCATGTCATTGATTCAGTTTTTCTTGAAAGCGATTATTTTATATTATTAATTTTTTTAATATTGACTATAAAATCTTTTTAATATTATTTATTTGTTTGATCTTTATCTTGTAAGTATATTCCTTCTTTTATGAATTCTTTAAAATTTAAAGAAATAGTAAAAATTAAATTAGTATCTTTAAATTAAAAATTTTTTACGACAAGAATAAAAATAAGTGTGAAACGATACATAATTAATATATAATTTAACCAAACTCATTAATGACCTCTATTCTTTAACTCTGCATGCATCCTAGAATGAAATGTTTTTAAACTAAGGCGCCCAATTTTTGGGTAAAAAAGGGGAAAAAAAAATTTAAAAAATTACAACGTAAATATATGAGATATTTATAATGAAAAAAATAATACACTAATTCGCTTACACCCCTTTTTTTTATTTCTAAAACGGGTTTTTTCCCATTAAATGTTTTTTTTATCGTCAATAATCATTTTCTAATTTATCGGAAATTTCGGGCAAAAAATCAATTGACATGGAAAATGCTGCGCAAAAACCCTCCATTCAATCTTGATTTCTCGCTTGTCAAACTCATTATCAATTGAAAAACTTTTTTCAACTACTGCATTGGGGCAGCACAACGTAAATTCAAAAAATAACTAAATTTTCATATGGAATGTGTGGTCATTTCTGAAGTGATTAAATATTTCCCCCCATTTTTTTCCAATTTCAACATCTTTTTCAAATTTAATTTATCAAATTTAAATATATACATATTTGTCTTCTAATTTCATCAAACAACAATATCATCGATTTTAATATCAGTTTCTTCCGGAAAAAATTAACACAGTTTTCATATCCCCAATTGATTTGCGATGAAGAAAAAAACCCCTTGCTGTTAGTTCCTGGAACAGACCATTCTTCGATATATGGAAACACGTTTGTTGAAAATTCTGCATTTTTGGTAAATTTTTTCCTTTATGCCCAGATTTGATTCTTCCATATTTGACAATTTTCTTTTTTTTTATTGAAAGAATATATTTTTCTTAAATCGTGAAAGGGGAAAAAAAAGCCAAAAAAAACTTTGCGCTAAATATTTCACCTTTACTCTTTTGAATCGTTTTTGGGAAAAAAGGCCCGATTATGTTAAAAACCTTAAAATCTCAATAATTCAAATTTTCCAAAGACGCATAAAGTTCGGCCTGGCATCTCTGAATAAAGAAATTAACATTAATTTTAAAATATTGAAAAAAGGGGGACTTTTTCTTTTTTCGTCCTTCAGGGGGGCACCGAAAAAAAGGGGGTGTTTTTTAAAAAGAAAAAAAGGTTGCCAACCCTTATTAATAGTTAAGTGCCACCTAATTTTTTATTGGTAGTTTTGGTACAAAAAATTTTTTTGGGTTTTAAATTTATTTATTAAATTTAAACCCAAAAATATTTTAATAGTGTTATTAAAAAAAACCTTTTAAATTTTTTTTGCATTGCCCTAAATTTTAAAATTAAAAAAACTACTTTTAATTCACTTTAAAGAAATTATTTTATTTTTTTTTTTTTGGGTTAGGGGTGCCTCCCCCTTTTTTAAATAAAAAAAAATTTTTTAAAAATTTAATTAATCAAAAAAGTATTTTATTTTTTTCATTTTTTTAATTTCATTTCAAATAAAACTTTTTTTAAAAATTATTTAAGTTTTTAATTTTTTAAATTTTTAAAAAAATTTCAAATGAAAAAGGAAATTTTTTTAAAAAAATCTTTTTATTTATAATTTTGATTTTCAAAAATTGAAATAAACCCTTTATTTTAAATCTTTTTTTAAAAATTGTTTTAAATTTGGGAAAAGGGGAAAAAACTTTTAAAAAAATTATGCTTTTTTTCATTTATAAATTTTTTAAAAAAGGGGGCAAAAATTAAAAATTTTCAATGAAACACTTCAGGTTTTAAAAAGGGGAGGGGGGGGGAAAGGGATAAATAAAAATGATGGGTTTTTCCCCGCAAAAAAAACCAAGCAAAAAACGCATCCCGGTTTTCTTCCAAATTTACTTTTTAATTTTTTATATGCATTCGCCGTATAAACCCAACTCTTTGGCGAAGAAAGGGCCCAATGTAAAAACCCAAGGGGCTCTTATGTTTTAAAACATTTATTGAGGGTTTTCACCAGGCTATTAAAAACCTAACTTTTAGAATTTCTTTTTTTTGGAAATTATTGGTTTTTTAAATTTAAAAAAACTCGATTTTGAAGTCCAATTCCCTTTTTGCTCCCTCTTTTTTTTTTTGGCTACCTTTTTAACCCGGTTTTAACGCCCAAAAATTGTCATTTTTTTCGTTAAGTCGCGTTTTGGGGTTTTAAAAAAAGATTTATATCATAAAGGGTTTCATTATAAATTTAAATGATCCCCTTTTTGATCCTGAATTTGCATTAATTTTTTTTTTTATATAATATCCCTTTTTTTTTTCTTTTCAACCTTCATAAAAAAATTTTTTTTTGGGGTTTTTTATAATTCTGATAAACAAAATTCCCATTAATGTACTTTTTTCTAAAAAGGGTATTTATTTAACATATTAAACATTTTTTTGTATAATTTGGCGAAAAGAAACTTTGTTAAAAAAAAAATTAAACAATTAGCAAATTTAAATTTTTTTTCTTTTTTAACTTTTCTCATCCCCAAAATTTTTAATTTAAATTTTAAAAAAATATTAATTCTAAATATATATATCTCTATGAATCGATTTTTTTGAGATGCACGTAAATTACGGAAAATTAAAAGCCAAGAAAATAAATAACAATTCACAAAAAATTTGGTTCTTATTTGTGGTTCCGAAAAAATAATCGTTTCACTCTTCCTTTTTGTGTTGAAATTGTTTTTCAATTCCTATTAGTTTACTCTCTCCCTATATATACCAGGGATGGCGAACCAATGGAACGTGACCCCCTTGTGTGCGATAACGAAAATTTATGTTAATTTTTTTTCGCGGTAACTCCATTAATTTCAGATTTTAATTCGATTGCTTTAAGAATTTAACAAATTTCCATTGCATTTGTCCTTTTCGCTACTATTTCAATCTTACGTTGTATTTTGTGCTATTTTCGAATATGTACATTTCTATTACCATTGGTGAGAACCGAGAATATTTTTAAGAGAATGACGCGTTGTGCTTTTAATTATTGCATAATCGTTCCTCGCTTCATGTACTTTTAATAATGCTTTTGAACATTCCTTGTTCGATGAAATTCCTTGAAGGAAGTCACAGTTTTGGAATGTGGGAAGTTATCACAGCTACGTAATTATGTCTACGTATGTAATTATTTTATTTACTATATAGTATAATTTTATTATATCAGTCGCCTAATTATCAGAATGCAATACCTTCTGGATCATACTTTACATGAGCAGTAAAGCTATCTTTTTACTATGTGTGGATTATTTCAATGCAATTTTGACATCTGATTCGTAAATATCATCAAGGAACTGAATTTTGGAAATGGGGTGCCTTTACATGTTTCTTTTCTCAAGTATGTAATGAATAATCTTTTTCTAGAATATAAGACCGGTTGTGAATCGGAAAGTTGTGGTGTACGTTTGTCCATCATGTCAAGTAAAAATTATTTTTATTCGCGTTTTCAATGCAATATGAAATCAAAAATTTTTAAGGAAATGTAAATTTGGGTTGTTACAGTTTTTTTCAAATAATAAGTTTTT
>BMAV01025097.1:0-20446 GCA_019973955.1 Trichonephila inaurata madagascariensis | reverse complement strand
CTCCTATTGTTTTTTTAAAAATTCTCAATAAAAACTTTGAACAAATACAGTTATAAATTCACATAAACAATTAAACATTTTACATTTAATTATTCGAAAAAAATTGAAAAAGGTGTGTTAAGGAACACAATTTAAAAATCTTAAAGCTGCTTGAAAACTAAAATGTATATCTATACGACTTTTAAAAATATCCGAAATTGAGAAAACTAAAATGATTGCATATTGAATAAAAGACATTTTGATAACTCTGTTTCTAAACTTATCAGCTTATAGGCCGAATCTCTGTCCTTTAATTTTGAAAATTGATTTCTGATAAAAATTAGATTTTAAAAAATGAAAACATATACATAGGTCTGAAAACTGTTAATAAGAAATTAAAAGAAAATTTCAATGACATATAAATTTATTAAAAGAATTTACAATAGCACAGAACTCAAAGAAAAAAAAAAACACGAATTATTCTTCATTTTTACTTTCTGATTCCCAGTACAGTAATATTGGTACTCATATTTACCTTTACGAAATTTTCATAAAAAAAAAAAATTAACTGATGAAATGGAACAAACGATATTTATTTAGCACATGTAGATAATTAATTGTAAGAAAAAAATTATATACATATATATCATTCAAAAGTTAAATTTTAATTAAAACAATTTCAGATACACACACACAGTCGGACCTCTATTTTGCGAATCTCTCTCTATTTTACGAACTTTTTCCTGGAACCAAGCCACAGTACGTCGAACTTACGCAAAAGGTGGGTTGATTGATTGATTCAATATTAACGTCGCACTGTTCAGCTACACGAGGGTTTTTGGCGACGGACCACGTAATTTTGAACCATGTTCAAGTGACGTGGACGAGCTGGCACCCCCTCTCCTAACTACCACACCACACCAACGGGAGGATCGCGTTAATCCTATGTTAATTATATTTTTAATTGGGGCCGAAGACGAAAGAAAATAATTTAGAGCAAAAGAAAAGTTTATATAATAAAATTTTAGATAACACAAATACAAAACCGCAAAAGTTATTTTGATATAGAAAGTTTGATAAAATCTAACAAGTAGTCTGGTGGCTAAAAGAGTTTTTTTTCTCCCCCAAAAATTTCATCGTAGCATACTAATAATTTCTGTATTCCTTGTTTCTTTGAAAAAATACGCTCTTCATTGGAGTATGTATTTTTTAAAATCTGTAACCCATTTTTCCCCAGAAGTTTTCTATCAAATTTCCAACCGTCATTCGATCTTCTGATTGTGAATTGGGTCTAAAGACTTAAGTTCTTCGATGTCTTGTTTATGCATTCCTATGAGCATCAATTGTCAGCACCTGTTTGTGAGAATCCAACTATTTTTCAACGCCATCACTATCCACATCTAAATTTATTTTTCTGACAAAATCGAGAACTTCTTCAAACAGATTATCAATTTCATCAGCCTCTAACACTGATTTTGCCGTTGTTGTTTCTAATGCCACCTGTCTGATGTAGTCAGATCGAGGCCCACGAAATTCATCATGGCAATGGGCTAGATGTGCGCCTGTCATTGGCCTTAGCACCATACAGATGACAGCACAATTTAGCTCGGTTCCACCCCAATTTTGAGGGAGAACACCCTGGGGAAGGGTCAGGGGTCGCCCACCTCATTCCCTGCCACCAACCTCACGAGAGGACTTGCGGCTCAACGGCTGTTTAGAGTACCCCATGCCGCGAAGGCACTATACATTTACAAACATCCATGTCTTCACCGGGATTCGAACCCAGGCCCTATGGCACAGTAGTCAGCGTCGCTAACCACTATAAAGGATGGGTGACACCTGAGTTTCAGAGATGGGAAGAAAGAAAAAAAGGACGAATCGACGAGATTTGAAAATCGCGTAAGTCAAGGTATTCCTGTATACTGAATGTCTATTTAAAGAATTTTCCACATGACGAACTTTTTTTCGGAATTTAGCAACGCTGAATAGAGGTCCGACTGTAAATTTAAAGAAAATTAAAATCATTTCTTGAATAATTTATTCTGAACTGCGAAATTATTGTATACTACATCACATTTTACCACTTTTCCTAAGAACTTATTCAATTACATTTAGATTAATTTGATAAAAAAAAATTGTACAAAAATAATTAATGGATAAAAAAAAAATTTAACTTCAAAATATATTTAGAGCACAACATATATTTCTCCCCAAAATGCATTGAATTATTAAAACAAGACACATTTTATACACATCAAAAAAATAATTTATTAATAAAACGTACTCTTCATAGAATTGAAAATACTTCTGTGTTTAGCTCATGAACAGTTTCTGTGGGACACCATTTATTTCTAGGCTCATGTTCTGAAAAAGGATCCTCAGTTGTAATATCAATGCCTTCAATTTTACTTGGTAAAACCAATCGGTATGCATGAAGAAACATTCTATAAGGATATATATCTGTTTTATTGCTGTAAGTATAATCACCAACTATTGTATGTCCAATTTCATGGCAGTGTACACGAAGTTGGTGGCGACGTCCAGTAACAAGCTTCATTAATAATTTTGTTGAAGGTTTTCCATTATAAGTTCCATGCTGCAAGACTAAAAGCTTTGTTTTAGCCCATTTAGGCTGAATGCAATATTCTTTATCAGAAGAACACATTCGGTATGAAAAGTCTGGTCTTGAATCATAACCAATAGCTTTATTTATTACGACAGTATCCTCTTCAACATGGCCATGTACAAGGGCCAAATAATATTTGTGAGTCTTCCTTGCATTAAATGCATCACCACTTTGCTTTGCAGCAATTTTATTCAATGCTATAGCCAATATACCACTGGTGGAATAATCTAGGCGATGGCAAAACCGGAAACCAAATTTTATACTAGGATCAGCCAGATGAGGAAATCTGTGGTTTAACTGAGTGGCAACAGTTACTGGGTGTTTTTCATCTGTGTCAGCATTTATAGGAATATCACATGCCTTGTTTACAACTAAAAAATTATCACTCAAATGTAGAACATTCAAATCTTCTATAGAAGCTGGTTTGCAGCCCATGACATATACTTTTATTGCATGTGAAAGAAACCACTTAAGCTTTGTTTCTAGCTGAATCATAAAGCTTAAGCAGTTTTAAAGCTGGAAAAAATGAACAGAACACTATTTTTAACAAAAAATTACAATGCATATTAATAATATTGATTAATTTTTGAAATAATACTCAGTTCAAGAAAAATATTTTAATCGACTTAAAGAACGTGCAAACATTTACTTCACTTCAATTAAATGAATCATTTAATAATAAATAAATATAAGATTATCTTAAAAAAGTTATTGATTATTAAAACTGTGTTTAAATATCCAGATTTAATTTTTTCATGGTTGAAATCTATATCAATGAGTTTTTTTTTAATACAAAATAACTTTAGCAGCTTTTTCATGATCATTTCAGAAAATGTGTGTAGAATACCTTTTTCAATACTAAGCTCAAATAGAAATGTGATTAAAAAAAGTAAAATGAAAAACTTTTTCGTTTTAAAAGAAGTAAAAAATTAAAGAGTTGAGCAATTAATTACAAACATATATAGTTAATTTTTCAAACTTTTTAAAATTACAAAATATCAATTATTAAAAGTAAGTTATACATATGTATGATTTTTAATTCACTTGTTATTGCTACAATGACTCATATTTAATGAGTGTAGTTTAGTCTCTAAAAAATGACAGTTTTTATAAAAATGCTTTGCAATTAAAAAAAAGAAGCAAGAAAAAATTTTGAAAATAAAATTAAGAAACTGATTTCATTTTGTTCTAATATATGAGATAGAAAAATTTTAAAATGTTAGGTTAGATTTTTTAAAAAATATGATTTGCCCAACTTTTTTAGCATGAGGATTTTTAGGCACTTGCGATAGCGATCACAACGTTACCATTTCTACCAAAATGTGTCACTCTGATAAGTTTTTTTTATATAAAAAGAATTTTTGTTGTTCTGATGTCATGGTATGATTCGCATGGCGTAAATTTTGGTGGGGTTACACTAATATGTAAATATTGGATTTTATTCATTTACTTTAAATCATATTTTTTTCCTATAAAATAGGACACAAACGATAACTAGGTATTTTTAAGAGCATGAGAACTTAAAACTTTTAAACATAGCAATTGGTATAATATGAAATTAAAAGCTTCCATAGACTTTTTAAAAAATTTATATGTTTTCTGTAATGAGAGAAAAATTATAATCAAACACAAGTCTTTATTTATTGTTTACTACTTTGAATGCAAACTTATGTATAAAATAAATACAATAATCTATGTTTGAGAAAAATAGGATTAACAAATACATATTCAAAATGGCTAGTACATGAAAGCTTTAAGCTTCCCCAAAATATCTTTAAATTCACTATCAAAGTATTAATAAATTTAAGATTAAGATCTTATTATGCATGGGGATATATATAATTATAAGTACTATTTATATAAAAAGTATACACAAAAGTGAGTGTACACAGTTAGTGAATATAAATAAAGCCTAAACTATCATGTTTTTTCAAATTTTTTTTTGCACCATATCTCATGCATATAATATACTGATTTGAATTCTCCCTAGTGTAATTATTGGTTCATACCATTTTCCTTTGTCTTTTCAAAATACATGCTCTTTTTATTAGTTTTTATTTACGTACCTAGTTTCATTTTATCGCTTATTTGTTTAATCCACATATGATCTAGAGCTCCAATTAATCTGTATTCATTAGGTTTTACTGAGTTACACTTTCTTCCAAAATATCATTTTATGTTCATTCAATGTATCTCAAACCTCATATTTACATAGCGCACAAATATATATAAAAATAAATTTGAAGCAAAAATATTATTGTGTTAGTGAATTATCCCTCCCTATATATAAATACTTTTTTTCATAGTTTTTAAGGAAATTGTAAAAAAACAAAATATTACTTCAACAAGACAGCTGACAACCGCGCGTAAATTTGCAGTCGCTTATTTATCTATTTACTTCTGTATTCACTTCAGCTCAAAATTCTACAATTGACAGTTTAATTTTTTTTAAAAATAACAATACATAAGTAATTCTATCATTACTTTTAAGGAATTCTTCTTAAACCTTATCGTATGACATTTTTATGTTTTAGAAAATCATAATTTTGTAACATATATTTTATTCTAACTGAAATTTTAAATTTTCATCGATATGTTTCAATCGTATCAAATCGTTACAGATTTCGCTTGTTGTTGATGTGTTGATAGATGTAAAAAAATTATACTCTAGATTTCTTTTGTTTTTATTTATTGCAGTGCAATTTTCACATTTTTTTTGAGCACTGTATTTTGCTGTGAACAAAATTTCAATGAAAGCTTGTTAGTGTAAATACATTCTTTAACTGAAAAACTCGCTTGAAGTATAAATGTCAGAAGTTATGGCACCAATTAAATGTTTTACTTTATCATTGACAAAAGAAAAGAAATGACTAAAAATGTCATCCTCAGCAGTTTCAGCTGTTGGTACTTTTATGAAGAGTCCATTAGTATCTTGGGTTAGTATAATAATGTTTCGAAATAATATTTTTGGAATGCATTCTAGAATTTGGAGAACTTAAAAAGTTTCACCCGATATATTGCGGAAAAACTTTTTTTATTTTTCATATGCCATAAAAATCTATCTTTCCACTGGTGTTTAATGATTTAATCTTTGCTCTTATTTCTAAAGGTATCAGCGGTAATTTATGTAACCCTTTTTAATTGATTCATCAAAACGAAACTAATTTTATTAGACTTTCTATTTTAAGCTCTAATCTTTTGCATTTGTTTTTAAAAATGTATTTTTGTCGTTCATGAACATATAAATTAGATATGTATTTAATGGTATGATTTTCTTTTTTTTAATAGTATTAAATATTTATTATGAAATGGATTTAGTATATTTGAAAATAAAAGTATTTATCTTGTATCTATGTTAATAGC
Source organism: Trichonephila inaurata madagascariensis (assembly GCA_019973955.1). Taxonomy (NCBI): domain Eukaryota; kingdom Metazoa; phylum Arthropoda; class Arachnida; order Araneae; family Nephilidae; genus Trichonephila; species Trichonephila inaurata. Next base: position 14,478 of record BMAV01025097.1, on the reverse strand, counting down.
ATTTACAATTTGTTGTACTAAATTTTAATGTAATGATTTTTATAATAGGAAATGAATTTAATTTACCAGTGAGATTTGCTTCAAAATATCTGATGGAAAAATTATATTGTATTTTTAAATGAACATTCTTTTCTGATCTCAGAATAAAAGATGTTCTAACTTGTGAATATAAATCAGAATGTTTTCTCTGTAAATGGTTCTTGTTTAATTAACACACAAATAAAAACATCCTGTTTGTAGTTTAATGATAGGTTTGTCAATATGATCCAAATATGACAATAGTTAATGTGTTGGAATTTTTATAATTTTAAAGCAGAAAAATATTATGATAAATTAAACATTTTTGTATAAATTCAGCAATAAATTAATTTACGATTAACATAGATATCAGAATATTTTGTGATGTTTTTATTCAAAACTAATCAAATTAGGGTATTTATTTCTATAATGTTGTTGACCAATTTCTCCAATTTGAAAAATATCATCAAATGGAGTCGTTGTTTCAATATGTGCAAGAATGGTTTCTACCATTGGCTGCTTATCATGGTATTTGACAATGTGTTTGATTTGACAAAATTGATCTGTGATATAATACATAAGTACCAAGATGATTTTGCTAAGATGAGCTAAAAGATACATTTTTTTTAATACCTCGTTTATTTATAAATATATGTTCAGAAGGGATTGTTTTTATAACGTAAATGAATTTTTTGTTTTTAATCTTTTAAAAAGTTTGATGCTTCATTAAATATTTTGATATATTTTAGTCTGTCTTTGTTAAGGTTAAATGTTATTTTGGGTTTATTCTACTTGGTATGCATTGTTAATGTGTTATAATTATTCATCAAGATGACAAAACTCCACTTTGATATTGTTTCTTTTGTGTAGCAAAATGTTCATTAGTGTGTGTTTGAATATGTTATGTAATTATGTTTATATAAGTCTTGCTATATATTTAAAAAAAATTCCTAATGAGAAAAAATTGTAAATATTTATAGGCTAAAACATTTCAAGATGAAGAAAAGAAAATATTGGAGTACAGATGTCTGTGTGATGGACTTTTCATCTATAATATGTGGCTAGAAATGTAAGTTTGTGTTGACAAATAACAAATTTTTACAATATCTTTTTCTGGTACTTTTCTGTTTTGCCCGTGCAGGCTAAAAAGTTGCCAAAAATTATACAACTGACGCCAGATGGACTATTCCGGGTAATCTATTCTGGTATGCTTCCAAAGTAAAAAATTTTTGTACTTATATTTATTAACATTATTGTATGTGTGATTGTGTATTTTCACCAATAAAGTCTGCTTGGCGAGATTTGCGCCGGTTAAATGGCAAAGTACCCCTTTTTTTGCATTTAAAATTTTTTCATTTTCTTCCAAATTTGCTTAAGCTTTTAAAAATAATTTATTATTTAAATTTACTATTTTCAGTGATCCTCATCCACCATATCATGGAATTAGTTCATCTACAGATGATCTGGCTACTCGTGTGCGAAATCTAGACATCATTCTTCATAACATAAAAGCATTTTATGAGGTTAGTGATATTATATTGAGTAAATTTTGTATAGTTAGCAAAAATCAGTAGTTAGTATATATTTCTTAGTTTATATATTTTTTTACTAAAGATATATGTTTTATTCCTATAGGAAGTTTTGGGACAGCTTTTGCTGATTAAGGTACCTGATATCCTTACCTTGGCTAAACTTCATGATGAACGTAAGTACGTCAGTTTTGATGTGTGATGCTATTGATTGTTAATACTAGGATATATATTCTTTGCAGTATCAAGTTACAGTGTTATTGTATTCATTAATACTAAATTAAAACTGAAATAATTATGCAAAAAAAGTACTGTTACACAATGTATTAACTATTCATCTGTATACTAATTGCTGCTCTTTGTACTTTTCTATCTTGTTTCTTTTTGCATTGTTTGCTGAAAAGTTGAATATGGGACCAAAAACTATTCTACTCATCTAGATCAGAAACTATTCAGCTCAATGACTCAAACTGTGGTACATGTACCCTTTCGTAAAATCCTAGGAGAGGGTAAAATCCTCCATACCCTTGGCGACAAACCGAAAAAAGCGCCAGAACCCAAGAACCCAAAGAGAAATGGAAATGGCGCGAAGTGAATATCAGGATAAGGTGGATCGTTAATGAAAATATATGTAAACAATACAGAAATTAAACTTTTAAGATAAAAAATATAAAAACAGCACTTACTTTCTTTCTGCTGATCTTTTCCGAGTAGGGTACAGCTTAACAACAGATTTTAAAAAAGCCTTAAAGGTCTCATAGCTAAGCGAAGGATCATTATGAGTGCGCCAAATTTATTCTATGAGTGATGGTCAAACATACCTTCGACCTGGGTAAATTCAATTGAAGCGTTTTATTTCTGACCATGTTACATCATGCCCGACATTACATTTAGGACATTCAAAACTTCGAAGCAATCAACCCGTCCTTCATTCACCATTCAATCAATTTTTCTTACCTTTCGCATTCAACAAAGTAAAATTCTAAAGTATATTCCCTCACACGCGCAGCCATACTCAGCCCTGAAGCCCAACAACAAAATGAAATTCAAAATGCCCTCCGACAAAATATGAAAATTCCAGAAACAGTTAGGGTTACCCTATCTAGTGTATCAAAGTAAGGGTTACAATGGGCAAAATTTTTGCCAACCAAAATAATTTGCACCAGGGTGTGGCTCTCTGAACCGAGGGCTGGTAGATGGTTAAGGTATGACCATAGCGGCATTTATGAGTTGACCAGTACCACTAAAACCCCTGTTAGGAGCGATGCCGCTTAAATCTGTCGAGCTGAAAGCGTCCCCCGTTGGTGTGGTGTGGTAGTTAGGAGAGGGGTGCCAGCTCCATTGTCGTCCACCTTAAAATCGTTCCATTAACCCAAAAGCCTCTGTAGCTGAACAGGGGCGGCGTTAATTTTTCACTCACTCACTCTAGAACCGAACCACACTTTGGAATATGTAAAACTTTGTGTAGGTTTTCATGTAATACAATCTACAAATTCATATACAAAGATTTAATACAAATCTTGGAAGAAAGTGTAAAGTAAAATTATTCTTAAAAAATAGTACCTCAAACCCTGGAAAGTAAATCCTGCAAATAATTGAAATATACCCCAAGGATTTATTTCTATGCATTTGTATTTTAAGTAATTACTAGGTCTTAAAAAAGATTTTTAAAGACTTCATTTACCTTTTTAAAATTTGATCTGCATTATAGAAAGCATTTTATTTTCACATAAATTGTATAATGTTTTTTTATTGTTAAAAATCTTATAATTCTTATAATGTATTTATATTTCTTTCAGAATCAAGTGTGGGAGAGATGGAAATTTTATTGCTTTTGATTCTGGGTTGTGCTGTACAATGTGAAAGAAAGGAGCATTTCATTGAAATTATAAAATCAATGGATTTAGAAATTCAGCATAAAATTGTTGATTATATACAAAAAGTAAGTTATTTAAAAATATATTTCTTAGGTAAGATCCTATTTTAGTGCTCACTATTTATCACCAACTTGGCAAATTAATGTCCTTATATTAAATAGAAGTTCAATACAAAAATACAAGCCATCAACTCATTTTGTCACTTTTATCCTCCATTAACAAAAATATGAACTAAACTAGGATTTTACTCATGAACATTTAAAAATTGTACTTCATACTTTATTTTCTATCAACATTCTTCCTTTCATCTTGCAAATTATTCAACAAAACTTATATGTTTGAAAATATTGATTATTAGATAAAACAATTTTGTGTGTGTATGTGTCTGTAAACTATTGGTTGTGTGAAAAATCTGGTACTAAGTCTGTTAATCTTGTAATTTTCTTATTTTATGTGATATCACAGTTAAATGAAAGATGTAATTATGTGTCAAAATTAACAATCTTGTACTTATTGTTGATTTGTTACACACCTTACAAATTTGTACCTTGATACAAATGTATTTTAATTAATCAGTTTTTTTTATTGCTTATAAGGACTATGAAGTCAAACATGGCAACATGTCAAAAACATGCTAAATTCTTGGTTGTACCAGTTGCCAATATTATAAATAGGGACTGTTATGTTTGAATGTCAATTTTAGTGCTATTTTCTTCCTGTTGTATTGCTAAGATTTTTCTACTATTTTGTTATAATAATGAAAACCTGGAATTTTCTAATGAAAGATAAAAAAAATAAAAGTTTTTCATTATAAGGAAATTTTACAGCAACAGCATTTTATCTAAACAGTCATACCATACAGGTGGAAATTGGCAAGAAGCAATGGGTGGTGAATCCCCAATGGTCAGTAAATTGTTGGATCTTTGTGTGAGGAAATAGTTCTCAGGATCTTGAATTCTATTTACAGAAACATTATGCTTTACTTACTGCTGGGCTGGCAAACTGTGTTGTAGTGTCAATAACAGACGAATTTTAGTCATGAAACAAATGCATATATTGATAATACCACCAATGTTCATATTGGGAAGAACTCAGAAAAGCAGTTGCAGTTATTACTATTAAATACATATAACTATTAATAGTTATAACTATAAATTATACAGTTACCTTTAACTGGTTTAAATTATCAAAAAGATGTTAACTTGGATTAAAAAAGATTTCTACCTATTAGAACCATACTATTATTTAATCCACAATTAAAAGAGTCAACATATATAGTTATTCTTATCAATAGAATTTTAATTTGTATAGTATATTTTAAATTGACATTATTTACTAAAAAGATGCCATTAACTAGAGTTATTCACATATTAAGAAAAAAATTGGAGCTTTTATTTGCTGTCATACCATTACCTGGCTATTTCATTTGAAATTACGTACAGAGTTTGCATATTTAAAATTCTTTTTCAATGATTTAGCTTTGTGTTAAAAGTATAAGTATCTGCATCTTTTTTTTAACCTTCGTATCAATTTATGATTGTATGATAAATAACAATTTTCACATTTAAGAAGGATTTAAAATGTTAAATAATTATTGAAATTCTTATAGAAAGGTTATGGAACTATACTGTGAGTGGTATTTTAAATTGTCTTATATTTGCTAATGAATGATTTTCAAAATATTAAATGGAAAATTTTTGAATGATATTTATATTAAATATTTTGCTAAAAAATGTCAATAAATTTAAATTTTTTACTTTCTATTAATTATTTAGATAACTGATAATCCTGAATCTATATGGATAAGTGAATGGAATGAGCTTCCTTTAGTTCCTCCTGAAGATCAGGAACATATGTACAATCTTTTGGTTCAACATCTTCGTCGTCTAGTCAAGGAAAAAGATGAACTTTCACAAGTATGAATCATTTTATAGAAGTAATTTTCAATTTAAGGCTCTGTATTTACATATAGCATGTCTAAGTTATGTTGAAAATCTAAAATAAAACCTGTCGGTTTGTACATTACAATTTGCTTTGTGTTTCAATGGTTTGTATGATGGAAATTTGATTTTATAATCCATGAAGCTCATTTTGAAAAATGCTAGAGATAGTTTGAAATTTATTATTCTTGAAACACTTAGATTTTAAAATTTTATAATATCACTGTTTTTTTTTAAACGGTTGAGCATTAGTGTATGTTTTAATTTAGAAATTCACTTTATTATTACAAATATCAGTTTATATTTTTAGTTTAGTAATGTTTAGATGAATTTTTTTTAAATAATGAAACATAATTTGTGTTGAAATTTGTGCTTTTACTGAATATTCGTTTATTAAATAATCTCTTTTCAGAGGGTGATTCAATCTGCCTTACAAAATTTATGTTTCACTTCTGGGACCAGCACCTTAAGCCCTACTAGTTCAACTAGCATTGATAAATCTCATTTGATTGTGGAGTTGGCTGATGTTAAAGCTCGGTTAAGGAAGTTACAGCAAGAAGTGTAAGTTTAGTCCTGGTATTTTGAAAGTAGTTTATATATATAGTCTATAATTAAAATTTAACTGCTTGGGTGTGTTTTTTTAAAGTAAACAAAAATAAAAAGTATTGACAATTTTAAAAAATTGTTTTTCGGTAACTGTTGTATTTAAGCTAAAGTTATTTTTAATCTTTTACTTCATTTCTTTAATGTCTTTAAATCTTTCTTTAGTATCTTGCACTGTAAGCTTGGCATTAAATGTACTTGTATTCATATTTCATTAATTTTTGTTTATAATGCATGAATCATTCTGTACATTAATTTCTAAAATGATTGTATGAATATTTTTTAGAGAAGAGAAAAATGAAGGTATAACTGAATTAAAAGAAGAATTAGAAAAATCAAAAGAATCTCAATGTAAGCTTCGTCAAGAGGTAAGTATTGCTTTCCCATCCCCCCAGAAATTTTATACTTTTTACAGAAATTTTATAAAAAAGTTTAAAAAATTACAACTGTTTTTAACAAGCAATATTTTCCCTTTTCATTTAAAATCTCTTAAATACTTACATAGTATTAATATATATTTTCATAATTAGAGGATGCACATTACCTTCATTAGTGTGGAAAAATTATTATTAAGGATTTTATTATTTCATTTTTTTAACTAGAATTTAGAATTGATTCAAGATGCACTCACTGCTAAAACTTACAGAGATGAAATTGATATTCTTAAGGAAAGGGTAAGTATAAATGCCTTCAGTATTTAAATATAAAACTGAAAGAAAAATGTGAATTAAATAATAATTGCTGTGTATTAGATATACCAATATTGTGGATTTTTTTTGGTCCAAAAAGTTGATAGACTTGAAAGTGAAATCCAGAGATACAAAGATAAATGAATGATTTAACTTTCAAACAAGAGTTGAGGAAATTTTGTTGTTAAAATATTAATTTTAAAGATATTTAAAATTTTTTTGTGAAAGTCCCCCTTTAAAAAGGGGCCAAAAAAATACATTGCATTATTTTTGTTTTAAAAATATTGTTTTTGAGAATAATTTTATAAGAATCATTCAAAATGTTTTTAAATTTTAAATTTTTAAATTAAAAAAATTTTTTGTTTTGATAAATAAACTTGGTATGATAGAGGTTTTTTAAATCTTTTCTTATTGTCTCTGTTGCGTAATGCAATTAAACAGAAGATTTAAGAAATGTTAGAAATTGTTTTTTTATTAGATTTACTATCTTTTATTCAAAATTTTTTATTTTAACAATCACATTTAAATCTAGTAGATGAAATGAACTAAATAAAGGTAATTTAAAAAAAAAATTTTGTAGCTTTTTAAAAAAAAGAGAAATTTTTTTCAAATCAATTTGAAATTCTGAAATTTTGTGTAGGCACTATTTTGACTTTTTTTATTTTTTACTTTTTTTTCCCCAGTTAATTTTTTTCTGGTTCTTATTTTTAAATGTTTGTTCTTTTTATTATTTATCAATGTTTTTGAGTGATACTTGAGCGCCCTATATGTTTGATTGATCCTTCAAAAAAGTTTTGTTAAACATACCCCTTTTTATATGAATTTGATTGATAAAAAAAGTTTTTTGTTATGTTTTTTTTCTATGCATTAAAACCAATGTTTTTTTTTCACCATAAATTTATTTTTAAAAATTCTTGAAATTTTTGAGCTATATATGATTATACTTTAATTTGGGAACTGAGAGAAGACAACCGATTCTGGAAAGGACTGTCTATGTTTAAGAAATTGGGGAAGCAAGTAAAAAAAAAGATGAGCAAGTTGTTGAATTAGAAGAAAAAAACTAAAATATTGTTCTCAAATTAATGAACCGATTGTGCAAAAAAAAATAATAGCATTTCATAGGGTTTTTTTATTATATTTAAAGGGGTTTTTTTTAATGCTCTAAAAAATTTTTAGAACCAGATTCGATAAAGAGAAAATTCAGCAATTGTCAAGAAATGCTCAACTTCACATTGAGCAGGTTTTAATGGAAGAACTAGTTCAGCTTCAGAGTGAACTGTCCAGGCATTTACCCTTCCACGCAAAAATATCTTTTATATTTATTTTATATACGAAAAAAAATTGCTTTTTTAAAACAGGATATTTACATTTTATTAAAAATATCTAATTTGCAAGTAGTATAAGCAATCTACAATTACAATAAAGAGGAATTTCTGGTTTTTCGTATATCTAACATTTTAAAAAATTTTTTTTCTGTTTGGGAAAAAAAATAATTCAGAACATTAACTTGATTTTATATATTTTCCATTCAGAATTAAGTTTTTCATATCTAAAGATAGTGAAAAGTTTTGTAATCAAACTTAGTATTCAGAAATATAATTATTTAAAAGAACAAAGTTTCATTGCTTGGGGTTATTACCAGCAAAAAAAAAATGCACCAAAAATATTGATAAGTATGTATTGGGTGAGTGCAAAAATTCCCCCCCATTTATTTCCATAAAAGAGCAAAAGAGTGCAAAAAGAACATTACCTATAATTGTGCTTAGTCCCCATTGTATCTATGATCTCCGCCATCTTTTTGGGAGGGGGATGAATCCCATGATGCTAAAAATTTTGGCAATTTAGAGTCAAAAGTTTTTTTTGGCACTTTTCAGAGCATGATCGATGATTTTCTGACTGAAGGGAAATTTTTCAATGCATGAAAAGGGGATAGTTAGTTGGGGCAAGTCAGGAAAATGGGGAGGATGGAGCCAACCTCCCAACCAACTTTTGGGGAGAGATGACAGCAGCATGTTGCTTGATGAAGGATAACAATTGAAATGACTGATGAGACCTGGCCCCTTTTTCTAAAAAAATTTGAATGCAACTTGTCTAACTGTAGACAGTAAAAGGGGCAGCAATGATGTTTTTCCGGGAGTGGCAAGACCCATCAGTAAATTTTTCCCCTGCACATCCCACCACACACTTGATAACACCTGGGAGGGGCCTGGTTTTGGAAGTCAATGCAGGGGGATCAGAAGGGTGACACACAGTCCAATGATGCTTTACGTTGGGGTACATAATCCATTTCCCATCTCCTTTCACAGTTCGGGGTAAGAATGGGTCTTTTTTTGTATCGAAAGCAAGGAAACACAAAGTGACAATTAGGTCATCCCATTGCTTAGCTGTTCAGGTTATGGGGGAATCCAATGATCCAATTTTTCTTTGTAAAACCCAAGTTAACCAGCCATTTTTTGACTGTTGTCCGTGAAATTAAAAAGTCTCTCGCAATTTTCCATGGTTGGGGTCGGGTTTTGTTTTTATAGCTTAGTCAATATTATTTCCAACATGTGATGACTGCCCAAATTCCTAGCCGGGGATTTTTGGCAGCTTTTTGTCCCCTTCCCTAAAAAAAAAACCATTGACAACATGTGTTTTTTGTCTATTGCATCCTCCCCATAAACTTGACAAACATTTTACTTTTATTGAACTCTAAAAAAAAAATGCCCCCACATGTTTTTCTTTCGGAAATGTTACCCCCCTCTGATATTTTTGTTTAGAGGTTTAACTGTGTGAGACAATTCATTTATATGTTGAGCATTCACACGTTTGATTTGCTGACAGTTTTTGTCATTACAACATCATGTGTGGTGTCAATTAATTCCATTGCAAATTTGCATATCCAAAAATTGGTAGAACTACCAAAATATGTATATATTGCATATTAGTTGAACTTTTAATGCATTGTCTCTTACACTATTCATGTCTTAATATATTTTTATAATTTATTAAAAGATATATAAATGATAAAACATTTCAAAAGTTGATTTTGAATGTACTTATATTAGTATGTATAACTAATTTTTCTTTTGTCGTAGTTTTTTTAAAAAGTTTTTTAAAACTCCAGATGTAGAACATATAATGATATTGTCATGACACTCCTTGATTAAATTTAAATTGCTGCCAAAATTTTGGTGTTTGTGATAAATTCTAGCTGAATATTTTATGTTTTGCATTTCTGATTCTAATCGCAACATAATTCATAATTTTATTACAATTAGTTGTTATTTTTTACTTCTAAAGACCACACTGAAAGACATTAATTCTAAACCTTTATGTTTATTAATTGATTTAAGTCATCTAAGTCTTTAAGCTGTTTATTTTATGAAAACAAGTTTCAAATACCAAACTAAAAATGTTTTAAAAGGGCAAATAAAAACAAGATTCATTTCTTTTTTTTTCTTTTTTTCCCCCCTTTTTTAAATTTGTACATTAAATTATTTTTCAGTGGAGAACCATAGTCTGATGGAACAACTAAATACTGAGACACAAACACGTGTCCTACAGCTAGAGCTTGAGAACAAAAGACTGCATATGCTTGTTGAGAGTCTGAATAGATCTCCATCTTTTGAAATTTCTGATCCGGTGAGTGTGAGTTTATTTTTATAACAAACCAAAAATAATTATATTAAAATATCAAAACTGCCATTTTTCATAAATATTGCTTTGGAAACAGATCAGATAAAGATTTTTGTTATATATAGATATTTATCATTTTTTCATTGATAGTACAGTTTTAAAGAATGTAAAATTTTATATGGTAGATGCCCTCTTAACCAACCAGCATTGTTCCAGCTGGACACTTGACCATAAAAATGTGACTTGTATGACAATTAATACAATTTTTTTCTTTTATGGCACTTAAGTTTTGTTCAGTATTGTTATCAGTTGGTTTGCAAGCATGCTATGTAAACTTTGTTTCGGTTTTTGTATAGTTTGAGTGCTATATACAGTAAATTCTGCTACTAATTAAGTGTGTAACAAAAATATAATACAATAATGATGAATGCTCAAATGTGGAGGCAATTTTAAGAACCAGTAAAAGTACATTTTGATTAGTCAAGTGTAAAACTTGCCTTGCACTTTTGGTTATGACATACAAAATATGCAAAAATGAAAACTGCTTACTATGACCAAAATAAGACAACTGGGTGGCGTGGGTGGTTTGTTGCTGGCCTTCTGCACCCAAGGTTGGCGATTCAACCCCGACCCAAATCGATGGATTTTCATGATGCAGAAAATTGACAGTGACCATGTTGTATGATTATTCAGCATGAAAAAGATCCCTTGAGTTCCTGTTTGGGTTGGGTGCTCTCAGCAAAATTTAAATCCTAAGTATGGTTTTGCATTGCCAGAGCTCAGGTGCATCCTTCTGGGGAGGAAACTGGATGTTAAAATTACTTACGGTAATTGGTTTTGTGCCTATAGGGTGCCATACTAAAAAGTGATACCAGCTTCTGGGGAATGTACTAGGTTTGCAAAGGTTAAATATCAATTTTCAGCCCCATTGAGAAGAAGACTACCAAATATTAATTTTACTGATTACTGAAACCATGTAGAAAATGATTGAAAAGGGTTATACTTTGCAAAATTTCAAATGTACCAACCTAATTGTACTATATTCTAGTAAGTAACCAACAGCAGAAGTTTTTTTTCATTCTAAAACTTTAGTAAGAGGGAAGTTTTGTGAGAAAATTTCTCTCTTTGTGAAAACAATATTGTTTTTAAATTGTCATAAACCCAAACTCCTCTAATCTGGATATTACTTAATCTTGACACCTTTTTAAAAAACATAATTAAATCTTTTAATATAATCTTTATAAAACATTTTTAAATATTTGTTTTTCAACCTAATGTTGAATTAAACTCTCTCATGTGTAACTACTTAATATTTTGCTTTATTCTATTTCAAAATACATGTTAATTTAACTGTATTAGCATTAACTGTAATGCATGTTAATTTAACTGTATATTGTTTAGTTATTTATTTTGGCTCATTTTATATTCGTTATGTGTAATCCATAGTTTATTCCTTATTACATAACTACATTCATTCCCAGTTAATCGGGAATTAATGAGCTCTGCTTGTAATTTTTCAATGGTAATTTATTATTTTTAAAAAAAAAATACTGTTTTTTTTTTTTTTAGTTTGTTAATTTTGTGATGTGTTATTTTTAGTATTCCATATGTAATTTATTTTGACATTATTTTGTGACTTTTTACCATAGAAAGTTTAAAACTTGTGGGTTTTGGTTTTGTTGTAATCTATTTAGAGAGGGGCACCATCATATTACTTGTTCCACTCCTATTTTGAAATTTTGTATTTAAGGATGTTTATTTTGTAGGAAACTATGAAGGATATGGAAGATTATGTATGGAAATTAGATTTAAATAGTTGGAAGAATAAGGCAGCTTTAGAAAATGTAAGCTGACAGCTTATGATTTTATATTATATGTAAAATTTTGATGTAATTGTAAGGGGGAAAAGGAAAATTCTATAGGTCATTATGATGTCCTGTTTTTATCTAATCATACCAAGTTACTAGATCAGTGATACTCAACCTGTTGGCGTCTGTGGCCCACTGGCCTCTTCTGAGTGGCCCAGTAATGGCCCATTGCACTAAGAAAGTCAACAATTGGAGAACAATGTACTAAAAAATTTAGGCCGGAAATTCTACCATTAAGCAATTAAATCTATTTGTTTATTTGATAATAAAATGTAAGCAAAAGGCTTGGTCATGGATGAAAGGAAATTGAAACTATCCCAAAACTCAGTAATAAAATGCATAAAAGTAAATATTTTTTGTGTGTGTTTGATAGAAAGGTTAATATAGTATTAAAATTAAAGCCAAAAATGGGTTTAATATTTTAATCAATTTTGCTTTGTCCAATGTTTTGGTATTATAGTATGTTTTTTCCATTACCCTCATGTTTCGGCCTGCGTGAAATACTTGTCATACGAGTGTGACCCGCTTGAAATACCTATCATGCACATGTGGCCCAGCAGGAAAAGAAGGTTGAGTACCCCTGAACTAGATGTATGTTTAGTTATTTGGTTGGATTTATTTGAGAGGATTACTTAAAAAGAGGGGGAAGGTAAAAATGGTAATTTTGAATTAAAACTAATTATGTCATGTGTATTCTTTTCTGTGATGCAATTTCAATTAACTCACTATTACTTAACACATTAAATGCCTCATAGGTCTTGACAGACTGTCATTAGCTTTTCTGTTTACACCTAAATTGCCCTTTACAGATGGCCACAGACTTTTTGTTTATGTTATTCCTTCATTCATGTGGTTTTTTTTGTGGGAAAGATTAAATTTCCCGAAGGCCATTTTATGTTTGGTCAATATTGTTGCTTCATGATGACAAATGCACGGGCAAAAGATGATAAAATTGCTGTAAAAGGCATGAATCACTGCCTTGCAATGTCCCAGCCTTGTCTGTGTATATTCTATGTTAATAATTTTGAAAAGGGCCCGCAAAAAGCAGTTAAAGTGTTTGGGACCCAGCGCATCCCGGACAGGCTTGTACCCACATATGCTCTTGATCTGTCAGGCAGGATCTTCATGTATTTGAAGCATTTTACCCTTTATCTGTTCATGATCCTCAATATCACAATTGTAATTTAATTCTGGCAGAGAAAATTCTTTTTTTCCGCCGGGCATAAAACCAAAAAGTAGAGAGGTTCAAGCCCAATTCGGGTTTTGGGAAAAGAGAGTCAGCCAGCTCATTCCTTTGGTATTAATCTCAATGTTTTTGATACTTAAAAATCTGGTATTTAAAAAAAAAATGTAATTTATTGAAAAATTTTAACAAATGTGGGGGGTTGTTTGTTATATTGATTACGAAGGTAATAAATGTTGAGAAAAACTGCAATAAAAACATTTTCTCACAAATTTTTCATCCCATACATCTTAGTAAACCTAAAGGAACATTTAACACCCCCACTTTAAAAAAACAGTGTTAAGATATAAATTATAAATTCAGGTATTTCCATGTTAAATAAAAAAAATTTTTAATTTAACAAATTTGGCCAACTGTTGCTTGTACGATATTGTTTTGTTTGTCATTCCAAGCAAAATTATTAATCAAATGGGTATTATTTCGCCTTTTTTTGGGCCAGAATGTATGGCCTTTTTTAGAAAATCTTCACACAAATTCATTACTGGGTTTTTTTTTTGCATTTTTCTCTTTGTCAAAATTTTTATTTTAATATCTGTCTTCTGCTTCATTTCTTTTAGAATATAAGTGTGACTATATTGAATGGGGAAAAGATGAAATGGATCATTGGGTTTTTGAACACAAATAAATTCTCTTGAATGATAATACTTTTAAAAATTTTCATTGCCCTTTTGTAATTGACTTGATTTTCCACAAATGATTATAACATCTGCTGTTTCATTGTTTGTAAAATGGGAAAGGGTCTTTTATTCAATTTTATTACTTGTGTGGGATGGATGATATATATGGATTCCCGACCAGTATAAAATTGTAAAAAAAGATATTTGACCAATCATCCTGATAATGGCCCAAGTAATCCCCATTATTTCTTTATTCATAGGATCCCCCTGATCTATTTTTAAGAAGGACTTTTGATATTTTGGCACTGCATACATATTGTTTTATTTCCTTTTTCTGAACATTTTTTCTGTGACAAATAGGGGAAAAAAAATCTTCATATTGAGAAACCCTTTGCCATTTGATATTATTTTTCCATTACATTTCTCCAAAATTGCTGTATAGGTTGATTTTCTTGGGTCAAACTAATCTTGATCAT
>BMAV01025096.1:0-25349 GCA_019973955.1 Trichonephila inaurata madagascariensis | reverse complement strand
AAAACCTCAAGCAAATTTCTATATAGTGAACTTTTGCGGGAACCTTGAACATTTCACAATTTTCTTCGTAAAATAACCTCTTTATGGCGAAGTGTATTTTCAATATATCGAACTTTTTCTTTTGTGATTCAATTTTTTTTTCTTCCTGTTTTTAAAGTATTTCTGAACATTTCAAGTTATTCTCTCTTTAACACATTTTGTGGTGGTCATAAATCTTGAACTGGTTTTGTTAGATCCTAACTCGCAATAGAGTTCTGAACGCTTAATATCGGAATTGCAACCATTAACCCCGATTGCCCAGTTCACTAGAGACATGATCAATATCCCCTTTCACCCTCAGTGGAGTTGTCCGGTGCCCCCGTGTTCTTGTTATAAAATAATGTATGTTTAATATTACTTGTTTGTTTTAAATCAGAGAAAATGTCCTTAAAATTCTTTAATTTTAATATAAAATTATTTTCCTAATATTTAAAATACTATATTCTTCGACATTTTTTTCTTGTTTTCCTTGCAGTTTTTCTTTCAGTTCTTTTTTTGGATGGGTTAAATATATAAAATAAACATATACTAATTTAAAAAGGTGTGAATAATTGCTTTTTTTAACACACAGAGTTTATGAATTTATTGTTTTATGTGACTTATAAAGTATATTAATAGATAAACCTCTATATAACGAGCTTTTTACCGGGATTTAGCGACTTCGTTATATAGAGTTCCGACTGTATTTATGAGAATATGACTTTAAAATCGTATCAGATATCTTTTTTAATACTTGCTATAGATAATGATCCATTAAATTTTACAAGAAAATTACGGTGCTTAAGATTATGAGCAATTAAATAACTAGAACTATAATGCGTCAAAGTATGGAAAAAAGGCATATAAATATTAAAAATAGTCAATTAAATCAAGCCTCATTAAAATTGTTACACAACCCGAAGGAACGAATTGTGATGCGTAGTTATTCGCAGTGCATATGCAGTTATAAAAACATAGCATATTTCACAGCAGAGATAAACAATTTTCATGAGTAATTGGAGGTTGTTTGACTGGTTTCTAAAGGAGTTAATTGAAATCAGATGTTTGAATCGAGACGAATTTCTTCAATTAACATAAATTTTAAACCGAGCTGTACAGACCCTGGACGAAGCATCTGGTCCAAAAACAAAGATTTTTGTTTTACATTAATTAAAAAGTCATAAATATATACCAGCTGGATATAAGGCACATGACAAAGGGGCAGTCTAAAATATAGTTACTATAACAATGAATAATAAAGAGATGAACTAATTTTATTTTTATTGAATATTCAGCTTAAAAATGGCAGTCGAGTTAAACTGAATATCAAAACAAGTAATATATATATATATATATATATATAAAATTAAATCAATTCTTACTTAGGTCAACAAAGGAAAATATTATTTTAGTAATCCATTATTAAATAAATACAATTAATATAAATATATTTATATATGTATATGACAGAATCACACTATTAAGAGGTAAAATAGAAAACGATTTTTCTTGCAATTTTCCATTTTTTTTTCTATATAGGGTGTTGGACTATTATTTTTTTGTTTGTTACTATTTATTCATTCATTAAATTTAATTATTCCAATAAAATAGTATAGTAAAAAGAAATCACTTTCTCAGAAATTAGGCCACCTCAGGTGGAATTTGAACCTACGATTTTTCGAGTAGAAGTCCAACACGCTATCCATTGCGCTACAGGGACACGACGAACGATTTTCCTAATTATATATAGTGTTGGACTATTATTTTTGTTTATTACTATTTATTCATTAATTAAATAGAATTAATGAATTAATATTTGAAAAAACTGTACTAACATCAAGTGTCATCCACTATCAGTTTAAAAATATGTATTTGAACTGGAATGGATGAATAGGAAGTATTTTATTAACGGTTGAAAATTTGTACAAGATATATATAAATAAATATATATACACACATATAAGGAGAGTGTAAACTAATAGTACTACTTTAATATCTCTAATAAGTACTATTTTAATAAGTATTTAATAAGTACTATTTTAGTATTTAGATTAAATTGTGAATATTTTTCTAGACTAATACTAAACCGAAAAATTTATTTAGAAGCTATTAGTCAATATCTACAAAGATATCTTTTGATGTTAAGTTATTGCTAGTACAAATAGTTAGCTCCTTAACACCAATAATGAATTTTTAAAATTTTAGTCAGGACCATTGTATATTATTTCAATCTGTTTAACCCTTTATCTACCGCATTATGATTTACTGCAGTTTTCTTCATGCAATATATAAATATATATTTTGGATCACTACATTGAAAATTAATGGATATACATAAGCAAAATACTCAACGTTGGGAAATTTAATCCGTTAGAACTAATTAATCAATTAAAGATATTCCCCTGTAAAATTAATTATATACACTGTTTACTTAAAATAAGTTTGTCAAATTGTTTTCTCAAGTCCTCATTAACATACAAAAAAAAAAAGAAACACTTAAATTTTACATTAACCCTTTTTTTTTGGGACAAATGATAATTTTTGCAATTCCAAAGCAATTTCTGCTTAAACCCATTCCCCCTTCCCTGCTTTAAAAAACTCATCATGGAACCCGTGCTGCCATATATCTAGGAAGAGTGGATTTCAAAGAATATTCCTGCTAAGTATTGTCAGAATATTCGTAAAATTGGTTATTCTATGTTACTTTTAAGTGAGTGGTACTTATAAGTACTGGCGTTAGATAAAGGGTTAATGTGTAATATTTAACTTAATAAAATTCTGTTTTACGAAATCAACCAAGGATGGGCAAACAGTGGCCCGCGGGCCACATGCATGATGTTTTACAGAAATAATTACTATTCCAGAAGTTAAGACAATCACTCTTGTCCTGTTCACAAAATATACCAGAAAAACGTGTTGTCAGAGCAAAAGGGTGTACAGTTACTTTGAAATTCTTAAAAACAATATATTTTATTCTAGAAAATCACGAAGTAAAACATGTTCCTTCTTTATTCTACTGCTAAATTATCATACAAATATTTAACAGTGGAATGAGAAGAATAACTAAAAGAAACCATACATATGGAAGTTAATGCTACTTCACATAAATATTAACCTTTATTGGCTCCTTCCTCCTGTAAACATGTTAAAAAGGTCGCCAAGCTGAAGGGAAATAATTGCTATTTTTGCGCGAATTGTTTCAGAATTCGGTACTTCGGTATTATCACAATATAATCCCCAACTCTATTAATAACTCACCAACTTGACAATTCCAAATTGGTATGTGGTGTATGAGTTGAATTGGCAGTCGTGTGTTTCTCGTTTCTTATAATGGGGCCGATAGATTGATATAATTCGTAAGTACCCAGAATTCTGTAAATTTTGAGCCAAGGCCCCGGACGAGTTTTGATACGGGGTCCACTTATAATTAGCTACGCCAATGCTCTAAAATCATTAATATTTTAAATTCATGTTAACATATTCATTGAGATATGCAAAACATCTGTTTACATGTTCTGCAATCTATCAATTTTACGTATCGAATGGAACATTTTTATGTTAAAACGAAACACTATTCAGTTTTCCATTAGTCAGGCCTTTATGGATGAGTATAAATTTTGTAACAAATAATAACATCTTTTTATTTCTAATCGTATCTATACAGCCAGGGGTGCAGCAATCGATCAAGTCGTTCTTCCACCAAGCAATTTCTTACGTATGGCCGTATGTGACGTACCTTTCTTCGAGATATTTATTCCCGTCATCTCACGCATTCATCAAAGTGGCATCTCTTCACGTCTGGTGCGAACATTGTCCTCCATTATCTGATAGCACCACGCCCAGAAAGCGTGTAAAGTTCTTTTTCGCCAACAGACTCAAAGCTATGTAATGATTTGGCGAGAAAAAAATCGTGCATCTTTTCAACAAGTTCAATATCGTTTGGTGAAAATGCTTGGCATGATTGGCGAGAGATTGTTGCTTCCATTAGCGACAGGTTTTCCCGCCAATGAACTTTGGAACAAAAGCTATTATTTACAACAACGGATTTACCAGTGATTGTGATTTATTGAAGTTTATTAAGCAAAATCTTGAGCAGAGAGAAAGAAACTTTCGAATCCAATTTTTTACTTCAAGGTTAAAGTTATTGTAGTAATGCCGCGTTTATAACAATAGTTTTGCCTTGATCCGTATAACTTTTAAATAAATTTATTGAGATTCATTCTAAAATAAATGATAGGTTTTGAATTATACTTGCAACCAATTTTGATTCATTTTTAGTTAATGATAATCATAACAGTTTTTTGACCTTAATTAGTCTTAAATAACTAGTAAAATATATTAAATAATTTTCAGCTAGTTGTTATTTACCTACACAACAATGTATACAAGATGTTATAATTTGTTAATTTTGTTGTACTTTTTAGAGATTTATTTTGTTTAAAAAAATGCCAAACAATATGTTTTTTAATTTAGGTAACACTTTTGCTTAATTTAGACTATTTATCACATATTATCTAGTAATTTATACCAGGTTTATTGTAATTTAAAACAGAAGCTTATGCACAGTAATGTTCACACTCTTCTTTCTTTCGTATTAATAGCTCTTATACGTCGAAATAAATAATTATTTGAACTTTGATTACTCTTTTAGAGCATTCTATAAGAGGCAATTTTAAATTAAAAATATTTAAAAGAAATCAAAATAACCTTGGGGTTTAAATAATTTTCAAACATAGTTTTGACAGAGCATCGAAGCCTCGTTGGAAATCAGCACATTAGAAACACTTTAAAAAAATGACGAAATACTTTAAAATTACGACAACAATATTAAATGAATATTATTGATTTCTTTACTTAAAAGATAAAGTATTGTTTTAGACTGAGATGTTTGAATTAGTTTCCCATTTTTGAAATTGAATGTTCTGTTGTCAGAATTTTTAATTTAGAATAGCAGAAATAATATAGAAAAAAGTTTATGTTAAGAGTGAATATACCAAACCGAATAGATTTTAAGCGTTTTCAGACTGTTTCCAATCTTTAATAAATTGCATAATTTTGCTATAATAGAACTTTTCTTCTGTGTTTTTTTGAAGTTTTCTAATAAACTAATTAAAATACCATGCATTACTCTGAAGAATAAAGCTTTTTTTTTAATAATTTAAAATATTCAAACAAACCTATTGTAAATTGTATTCAATTGCTAAAGTCCTCCTCCACCCGGTTTTGACAAAAATCCAACATGAAACAAGTTGAGGTATTCCGTAAATTTAGTGTTGCTTCAATGCCGGTTGGGTGGCGTGGTTCGTTTGTCGCCGACCATCTGCACCTTAGGATACGGGTTCGAACCCGGCCCAAATCAGTGGATTTTCATGATGCAGAAAATCGACAGCATCCATGTCGAATATTTACATGGTATGTAAAAGATCCTTAGAGTGTTCGTTTGGCTTAGGGGCTCTCGGCAAAATTAAATCCTAGTGCAGGTTCGCATCGTTAGAGCTCAGGTACCTCCCTCTGGGGAAGAAAGTACCTGCAGCGATTGGTATCCGTCTATACGGTGCCGCGCTAAAAAAAGATACCAGCTTCCGTGGAATGTACTAGGTTTGCAAAATGTTAAAACATTAATCCACAGCCCATTAGAATAAAAAAAATGTGTTGCTTCAATAGATCCATCCTTTCATTGTTAAAATATAATTTTGAAAATTAAAATATGATTGGTGAAAGAAGGTACGAATGAGCACACACACTTATATCCTACTTAGCAGATAAGATAAAATAAAATATTTCAAATTTGTAATCATTTGAAATCATTTTTTTCTCTTTATCAAGTATCAGAAGAATTTGGGTCATTTTTTTCTGAAAAGGCTCTCAAGGAGGCCATTTTTATCCTTTGTGTTGCTTTTTTTTTCTTCCACATTGATTCCAAAAAGTTATATTTTGAATAATACAGAAAATAAGAGCTGTGTAATGTGTATCAACTAATCAATTACTTTTCAACTGCTTGAATAGTACCAGATTGTGTAGCCTTAAAGTAACCTTGAATAATACACAATGGATTGTGATTTATTTTCCTTTTTGTACATTTATTTGGTTTAATTTTATGTTTCTGTGGTGTTCTACATAGTAAAATGGTATGATAAATGTGAGAATGTATATTTCAAAAGAAAACTTAATATCTCTAAAAAATTTCCAACTTAATGACTTCACGCTTTTTTAAAACAAATTTTTTCACGTAAGAAAATCATAAATTTAAAAGAACAAAACCGAAAGGTTTAAAAATTTCCCTAGGAAAATATTGAAATAAGAGTTGAAAAAGGTTAATGTAAATATACAGTAAATAAAAAGGTTTTAGATGAAAAAAATTTAATAAGCAAAGTATTTTAATATGAACCTTGATATTTCGGAGTAACAAATGCCTTAATTGCAATAAATCTTAGAGGAAATGCATGGTCAAATCTCATAGATATATTTGTTGAAGATAATTAAATGTCAAAAAAAAAAAAAAGAAAAGAAAAGGAAAAGCACAAAAAAGTAATTTTTCTTTAAAATGCAGAATTCTTCCGCTTTGAAATGAATTGCAAGGTAAACGGGTTTTGACAAGCAGGTATGTGAATTCTGATATATTAACAATTTTTTCTAGATTTTCGAATGGATGCTTTTTCCCCCACGAAAACTTTGAGTAAAGTTTTGTCAAACTTTATTTTCCATTCGCATGTTTCGATGTGAAATACAAATCTGAAAAAAAATTATATTTATTTAATTATTTGGAAATTATGAGAATTCTGAAACCATTCTAAATAGAAAATCGTTTTTATCTAAGTTGTGAAATGATTCGCTAAATGATATGTTTGATAAATTTTAGATTTACAAATTTCACCTTTAAGGCATCATTAGAATTGATGGCACATGAGTAAATCAAATCGAAGGAATATTCTCATAAACATTTTTAGGTTAAAATAGTTATGATTCTGGGTTAACTAATTTATCGCTTAACAGATGAAGTAACCTACAAATAAAACTATCACTCATTATTGAATTTTATTCATGTTTTAAGCTTTTAAATATAAGACTATTGTCAAATCAATAAGATTCTTCCAGTAAGTTTTAGATATTTAAATTTTTTTTCATGTCATTTAGCTCTTTTATAAAGTAAAATTTGAAAGAAAATACTTGGAATTCAAATTAAACTACATTTAAAACTGGCTATTTTTTTGATATATCATAGAAAATTTTTTCATAATATTTTTAAGGAATTGAAAAATTATGTTTGCATTTTGAGTTAGTTGTGTGCTGTGGTTAAAATTAGCATTTTCTTCTACTAAACTTCTTAATTTTTTAATAATTTCTCAATAAATATACATTTTTATAATTGTTTCTGCATGAGATAGTTATGTACTTGTATGATTTGATAGAATAACTTAATACAGTGGTTTTCAAACTTTTTTAATTCACGGAACCCCTAGAACTTGAAGGTGCTTTCGTGAAACCACTAGAACTAGAAAGTGTTTTCGCGGAACCCTTAGAACCAGAAAGTGTTTTCGTGGAACCCTTAGAAATATAAAGTATTTTCGTGGAACTCATTCATACGCATACCTCAAAGAATATATTTTAAAATAATATTTAAAGTAGATCAACATGTCATGGACTCTTTATCTAAAGGCAATTAAAAAAATATTGCATTTATTATTAAAAAATTCTAATCGAATTTTTTAAATATAATTAATTTATTAATAATATTAATTTGTGATCCAAGTGTCACCTATCCATGCATTGTAATTAGGATATGTGCTTGTTTTTTTCACATAAACTGTCGAAGTCTAGGTCTATTGAGATTAAATGCAATCGCAATACTTATTCTGAATTTAATTTGTTTTTATCCGTTCCTTTTGTAGCCACTTATGATGAGAAATATATTTCACTTAAACACAATGTTCTGAATGAAACAATAGAATATTCATAATCGAGAAGGAAGTGTATATATATATATATATATATATATATATATATATATATATATATATATATATATATATATATATATATATATATATATATATAAAGATATAATATTCCTTCTTTTTAATATTCTTTTATTATAATAAAAGTTTAAAAAGTGTTTCAAAATAAAGTTATTATATGTAAATAAAATTTTCAATTTTAATGAATAGGATGAGCTTTAGATATTTGTAACTATACAAACTTCATAGATAACGTGAATCCATTTTGAATACATATTTATTTCTACTCGATTTTTTTTGTGTGACTCGTGGAACCTTTGGGTATGCTTTGTGGAATTCCAGGGTTCCGTGGAAAACAGTTTGAAGACCATTGACTTAATATATGTTTTCAAAGCTCTTAAATATTTATTTACAAGTTTTTTATGTAGTGCAACCAATTTAATGGCAATTTATACACCCCTTTGCTCCTATCATCAGTAGACCATTTTTTGAATATTTCTACAAACTTCCAAAGAATATATATACTGTATTCTAAATGGCACGCATGAATGTGTGAATTGCATAAATAATAAGAATTAAAAAGTATTATAAATTAGAAACACTTCCATTTCTTAAAAAAAATGTAAATTTTTGTGAATTATCGTTAATATTTTTCTATAAGTTTATCATATTTGTGAATTCAATTATTTGTAAAAAAATATGTAATTTTAGCTGTATATTACAATTATTACAACTCTAAAATGTTATTATGTTTATAATTCTTTACATTTTATATGCATATTGTAATTAACAGAATTATATATAAAAATCAAATAACATTTTTTATTTTAAGTCTCCTAAAAAACTAAGATTCAACACTTCCTTTGCAAAATATTTATTCTGTTACACTTGTGTATTAAGTTCAAAGTGCTTAAAAAAGATAATGATAGTTTTAAAAGAAAATTGCAAGGAGCTTAACATGAGGAAATGTCACGTTTACAGTAATAAATTTAAATTTAAATACTTTATTATTATCTAATTTTTTATATAAAGGACATTTACACATATTTGAAATTGAGCTTTAAAATCCATACGAATTTCTTTAAACATAAATTACTCAGTGAATACCTAGGATTAAAAAATACAAATTTATGCATTATTTTGATAATATTTTCCTAAATTTACATTGTTCTTGAAATTAAAAAAAAATACATTTATTTAAATTTTTTTTAAAAAGGATTTCATTAAATAAATAAAAAATCAAATAATTGAAAAAATCGTGTACATCTCAAAATTAAATAAAAGTAAATAATCAGTAAGTGTACTTAATCAACTAAAAATAAATCCATCTCACTTTCAAAACTATTATTTTAAAATTGTTTCTCTTACACTTTTATTCAATTTTTTAATTTTAAAAAAGGGAAAAAGGGTTTAAAAGCTTTTAAAAGGGAACTCTTAAATTTTTCAAAGTCCTGACTTCTTTTGTATTTGTTAATTTTTTTAAAAAAACTAAAAAATCAACGAAAAAAAAAAAAACATATTTTCCTGTGGAGTATATTTTTAAATATAATATTCTAATATTTTGAATTCTTTTTTCTCTCTTTCAACATTAAAGTTATTAAGATCTTGATTAGTTCCAAGATATTTCTCTTCCCTCTAAAAATTCAGGCAATGAACAGTTGCTATTGGCATAGTTGGTATAGACAAACCTACCATTTACGAGAGCTAGTTAAAAAAATTTAGATATAATATCCGAAATAGAAAATTTGCATTATAGAAGGATTATCCAACACTGAGCCCAGGTACGCTATTCCGTTCGCAACATATTTTAAGTGCTACCCCGCTCCAAGACGTTCATCTTCAGTTAAAAAATTTGAGTAAATTTCTTTCATTTTTCAAATATTTAGTGAATTATTAAGGAAGCTTACAATATTTATTTACATCTTCTCATGACTTTTTCTGTTGTATGAAGATTCATATCATTTTTTTTCTAGTATAAATGTAAAGAAACATATTTTATTTGTTGTTGATAGTAAAGATATTAAATTTTTATATGTTTATTGGTATTATCTGTATTGTCATAATATACATTTCAATTGATATTATAATGTCCTAATTTTTTTAAAAAATTTTGTAAACATTTTCTGTGTATATTTTCATTATAATTCGTATTTAAAATAAAAACTTTTTGTTTTATTTAACAGGTTTTATAGTTAGGTATTAAACTTTTTAAATTTTGGTGAAAATAATAATAAAAGTAAATTTTTTAAAACAAACAAAAAAGGAAAAATGATAAACTTTTCCTTTTTTTTTTAATTTCATTGTTGAAAAAATAAAGTGAAATGAAAGCAGAAGGACTTAGTTTATTTATATAAAAACTTTTCATTTCGAAATTTAATAAAAGAGGGGAATTCCTTTTTTGAAACCCAAAATTCTTGAAATTTTTTTCTGATGAAACGAAAAAAAAAAAATCATATATTTTTCCTAAAAAAAAATCCTTTTTTTGAAGATAAGTTTAAAAAAATTAAAAAAGATATCTTTCTTTTAAAAAATTTTTTTAATAACAATTGTAAAGAAACTATTTTTGAATTTCAATTTTTGAAACCCGGGTTGTGTTTTTTTTATAAAAAGTTTTCCCTCTATAAAAAAATTTGGTTTTTATTATTTTTTTTTTAATCTTAATGGGATTTTATTTTCTCTCTGCCCTTACAGTTTTTCTCCGATTTCTGAAAATATTTTATATTTGGTTTAATCATTTATTAGGGAATATTTGTTGAGCAATTTAATGCATATTTAAATTTCATTTTACCGCGAGCTCTAGTTATATATATTTTTAAATATGTAATTTAGAAGATATTATTATTTAATTTTTTAAATATATAATTTGAAAGATATTATCATTTAATTTTTTAAAAAATAAAATTTTTAAAAGGGAAATTTTATTATTTAATTTTTAAAATATATTTTTTTAAAAGGGAATTACTTTTAATTTTTTGAACGTATAACTTAAAAGATATTATTATTTAATTTTTTAAATATATAATTTATAATTTACTATTTTAATATACCTGACATATAAAAAGTTGGCAAATTTTTATAAAAACACCGATTATCATTGCAACAGATAATAATTCTGATAATGTAAATTTTTCAAAATCTTACTTCCGGTTCTGTTAAGTTTTATCTATATACACATGAGCAAAAATTATTATTATAGAAGCCTTTTCCATAAAAAAAAGAATATTTTGAAAATATTTCTTTCTTACTTCAGTTTGTGTCAAAAAATTGCATTTAAATAATTTTTACTTGTAATAATACACTTAAAATATTGTTATATGTATATTTTAATTCAATTAACACTAAATATCAAGGAAATATATTCATTTACACGCTTTTGCTCAATGATGGGGTCCAAACGTAGTCAGATACCACTGGCGTAGCTACCGCCGTATCAACCGTATCTATGATACGGGGCCCCCAAGCTAAAGTTGCCCCAACATGTTTGAGCAAAACAATACTAAAATGTTAAGGGGCGGCCGGAAGAGGCCCCGAACAATTTTGATACAGGTTCCACTCAGGACTAGCTAAGCTAGTGTCAAATATCTTAGTACTTCGATATTGTTGATGCAAGGAATGACATCTATCAAAGAATTCTTTAATCTGGGTTCCGTGGAACCTTAGGGTTTCCAGGAATTTTGTCAGGGGCTCAACAAGTGATCACTTTTTGCTTATCAAAGCACCACAATTTTAGTAAAATTTTAGTTTTTGTAAAAGTTTGAATTCTTAGAGGCTGTACGCTTGAAAAAATAAAACATAAATAAATATTTTATGGATAAAATAAAAAAAATTTAAAATTTCCCTAAAAAATCATTGCTTGGGACGAATAGATAAATCAGAAGACTCGACAACGAAGGAGAAGCAACAACGTATCAACAGATTCGACGTTAAAGCCTAAATTAAAGCAGGAACAGCTTCTAAATCTTAGGCAGCAAATTTATAGAATACACAGAAGATTCTCACACAGCTATAAACAGTTAAATGCCGTTCTGAACATTGTATTTAAGCGAAAAATATTTCTCAACGTATGTGGCAACGAAAGCAAATTATAGAAATTAATTAATGCAGAAAATGAAATACGACTGCAAGTAGCTTCAATAGACCTGCACTTTGATAGTTGGTGTAAAAGAAGGCAAACATGTAAACATTACCTGTGAAATAATGCAAAGGAAGGCGACGCCTGGAGCACGAAATAATGCTATTAATGCAGCATTTCTCAAACTGTGGGGCGCCCCCCCAAGGGAGGGTGATAACCCTACGTGGGTGCGCGAGCATATCGAAAAGTTGAAAACAAATACGAGGGTTGGGGCAAAAGTCATGGAAACTGTTTTTTTTTTCTGAAGATACCAGCCCGGTTGGAAAATGTGACATATACAGACGAAAAGGGGGAAAAATTTAACTTCATTTGGACAATGAATAGCACTGAAATATCATTTAAAACCTAATTTATTACTGTATTTTATATATACAGGGCAATGTAAGGGGCTTCAGGGGAAAAAAAATGACAAACAGTACTCAAACACCCACCCTGCTACTGTACGGTTGGTAAAGGGATTATTTTAGGGGCTTCCCAATTTTCTGGTAAATTTCCCTCCCCATTTTTCCTCGGGAATGGCTATTTTGATGTAAGAACGCTGCTTTTAACGGGTTAATCCCCGACACTCCCGAACTGGCTGATTTCCCAGCCCTCGCTGCACTTCCGAATCACAGGGGCCATCCTTTTTTGTTACCCCACTATTCTGCAGAATTTCCACACGACACATATTCATTTTGGGGTCCATTTTACGTAAAAACAAAAAAAAAAAAGTTGCTATGACTTATGCCCCAACCCTCGTATTTTTTTTTTAAAAATATTAATTTACTAAAAGGAAAAAAAAAAAACCTTTTTCTAAACCCAAAATTCGGCAACCTACGGCACACTCTACACTACTTCACGAATTTGTCAGTTTTTGAATGGGCGGAAGTTGATAAATTTGTAATGGACCTTGTTTGACAAACCTCTTCAGAATTATGGAAATTTACTGAATCAAGAAAAAATCTGAAAGATAACTCTATAGATAAATCTACAGTTATTTTGCAAATTATTTGAATGTCATTTCTGGAGAGGTTTAATTGTTTGAAGAGAGAAAATTGCATATACTCTAATTCCGCTTTTGGTTCTACTTATCTAAGTGATCAAATCTTTTTATGAAAAATATTTCGAGTCCACAAAGGAGTTGTTCACAACTGAATGAAAGAACCCTTTTAAAAAATTTAAAAAATCAATTTATACCCCCTGTTTTTTTTCGGTATGAAGTAGAGTGAAGCAAGCACTAGGTTTGGATTAAAATATTTTAACTTTTTTATTTAACTATAATGAAGGGGAATACTTATATTTTATGTTGTCTACTTCTTATTCTAATAAATGTTTAAAATTACATAATATAAGTACAATTTTAATTTTTTTTATTTATGTTGAAGAAATGGTTAGATTTTATGCTGTTTATTTTCATGTTAAGAAATATCTTTAACTGATGCAAAATTAATAAGTAAAAAAACAAACAAAAAGCAGTAAATCTATATTATTGACCTCTATTCTCTGACTTTGCATGCTTTATTGCAGGAATCGAATTGTTTCAAATATGTCCTACTGTGTTGCACGCTGAATCCTATTGGTAGTTTGGTTTGGCACGCGCCACAGTCAAAGGGTTGCCGATCCCTGTTCTGAACTATGAAAAGTAACATAATACTTATTTTATTACTAAAAAAAGTAACTTAAATTATTTATTACTTAAAAGTAACATATGCAAAATAAGTATACTTATATTGATAATTTGTACGGTTTATACAAAAGGTCGTCTATTGTAGTTTTACGAATAAGTACATTATCATTGCATTCAATGCATGGTTTTTCTATGGGGATGGCGATGAAAATTATGATAGAAAATCGGGTCGTTAATATTGAAAACTTGAGAAGCACTGTATTAATGAGAGAGAGAGAGAGTAAATGACATTAATTTTTCGTTAAAATTTTTTTATAAAGAGTACATTAATTTTTCTTAAATAGTCTATACTTATAATACGAGTAGCTATAAAGTGTCGATCTATTTCAAGTATTATTTTAAGGTACATTCTTCGAAATTTTTTTATGGGGATCTTCGAGTATCATTATCAAGAGAATGAATACTATCGATAGAAAAAAATCGAATGTCATTATCGAAAGAATGAATAATATCAGTAAAGCACCTATGCTACCCGTAGCATTAATACTTCAATACTATTGATACGGTGAAGAGTATCTATCGTATCGAAACATCGAATATAATCAATTTTTTCAGAAAAGAAATCAGAATTTTCAGAAATCAGCAGAAAACAGCAGTTGGCAGACCCCGGAGGATTAGCAACAACAACAAACAGTAGTATTCTTCGATAGTGTACTGATATTTAAACCAGAGTTATAATTATTCCACCTTGATTTCTCGAATTTCTAACGCAGCCGATTTAATTTTACATCTGAAACAAGACTGGCGACTGCTTTAAAATCCTAGCAACCCTTCTAAAGAAGATCTGTTGAACCTGACCCGTTGCTCGAATGATGTACAGGAACGCGCCTTTCTCATCACAGCACCC
This sequence comes from Trichonephila inaurata madagascariensis, assembly GCA_019973955.1. Taxonomy (NCBI): domain Eukaryota; kingdom Metazoa; phylum Arthropoda; class Arachnida; order Araneae; family Nephilidae; genus Trichonephila; species Trichonephila inaurata. The sequence continues at coordinate 10,731 of BMAV01025096.1, read as the reverse complement.
AGGGATCATCATCTGATACGGACTGGACACGATTTACCATTTTTTTTTGTTTGTTTTCGTTTCCTTTAATCGGTGTTCGCTCTGTTTTATATCATGTTTGTTGTTGCTGTTGAGTCGAGAATGCAATTTCGGTTCGAAAAACAAACTCGTATCATGGCTGTTTTTTGCTTCCTGGGTTATAGCTGAGAGATGAGTTTGTTTATGGATATCGTTCAGGTAAAGAGGGTAGCGGGGGCAAGGAAAGAGGTGATTATTTTGTTGCCGTGTCATGATCCTTTTGGTGCAGTTTTATCTGAAGATGGCTCCGGATCGTGCCTGTATTTTAGTATTTTTTTCAGTAGTTTGTGGCGAGATTTGTGTGTGAGGCGAAAGTGCTTGCTAAAATATTCAGAGTTTTGTATTTTCCTTATTTGAAATGAAGAGTATGTTGATCTTAAGAACTCGGGTCGGGAGTATTTTAACGATATGCTAAGACAATAAGAGAGCTTTTATTTTCAAAGGAAAAAAGAAAATATATTTTTTCTATAGCATTTATAAATGCGTTTATAAAAATTATTTTGGCGATTTATCATAATCAGTTAAAGTTGTCTAGAGCAAAGGTCGTCAACCTTTTAGCTGTGGGGGGCAAATATGATTCAGCGAGTCACACAGTAGGACATTAAAAATGTCCTACTGTGTTTAATTGTGTAAAAAAACAATTCGTTGCCATCTATAATGCATGCAGAGTTTGAGAATATAGGTCAACAATATAGATATTAACAGTTTATCATACATTAATTTTGCATCATTTAAAAACATTAACATAAAAATAAACGGTATAAAACATAACTATTTCTTCAACAAAAAAGTCACTTTGAAAAAATCATTAATATTATATTTATCTGAAAGTAAATCTAACGATATGTATTCAATATAATTTTTTTTGATATTTATTAGTGTAGGATTTGTTGTGAAAAATAAAGAATACATGACACTTTTAGATGGGTTAAGTTTTCAAATTTTTATTATAAAAAACTCAGAAAATTCAATATAACTAAAAAGCAAGAGAAAAAAGTCAAACCTAATTCTTAAGGAGCCCCTCTTCGAAGAACCTGTAATAGAAAAATTAAAAGTTAATAATCTAAATTAATCTAATTACAAACAAGAAAAATTAATTACACATAATTTGTAAAATTTTATTTCAAATTCACTAGTTTCTGTCGATATATATATATATATATATATGATATGGATGTGGTAAATTACCATAAGCACTTAAAAAATACATAGATAGTAATGTCTGAATAAAATAAATAAAACCATCTCTAACAGCGACCGCATTTCTAGATTTAACCAATATTATAAACATAATGTTTCTGCATATCAGACAATGAATTAATAAACAGACGATGATTTTCCGGAAAACTATGCTTAACTCTACAATCTTCGTTCATAAGGATTTACTTGAATAATTCGGCTAGTCTTCCAAGGAAAGTGAAATTTTTTCAGTTACAATTATATTAACTCGCCAAGCTGGCAACACCGATTTTGCATGTGTCGTACGGAATGAATTCGCAACTATGTGCTTCGTTTCATAGAATGTCACCAATACGTGGTTGTGATAAAACGAAAGTACTATTACTCACACTAAACTTCTTAAACATGATAATATAGTTAGTGTGAAACTTATTTTAAGTATCTAATTTAACTGAATTCTTAAGTAACTGATTAAATGCAGATCCAATTTTATAGTATACTCATACTTACTGTGAAGAATTCAATATTTAATACAACTAGGAGATTTTCCCCTGTATTTATTATAAGATACAGAAATTAACATTTCTTTTTTTCTTTTAAATTATTGAAATAAGTTATTTTAAAATACTTTGATATACGAACTTGACAAAGGAAAAAGGTAATCGAAAGAGATGTTGCCAGACTGCAAAAATAAATGAATGTTTCTATAAATTGTAAATAAAAACTAAATTGTTCAGTGTAAAAGTATATGAGATATTTATTTAATCTAGTAAAAATCTTTAAATGTTCTTAAAAGTCATTTAACTAATAAAAAAAAAAAAATGTAGAAACGTTAAAGTAAACTATGATTTTTTTTAGATAACCCTACTTTTTACAATTATATATTTTATAAGTAGTTGTATTTTCTTTTTTGATTCTACTTCCTCCGGCGAGTCTTTGAGAGAATCAGCTTGGATGTCATCCTCGTCACTTGCCCGGAGTTCAAAAGTACGAGGTCCGTTGCCAATGGTTCATGTGCAGCTTCTAAAAGTGATGTTTGTCGCGCAGTATCCGAGTGATCATAGTCAAGGATTCAAGTCCTGGTGGCACTTAGATCCAAGATGTAGAGGGGTTGACCCCCGTTTTATCTTTTGAGACTAAATCCTCCCACTAACGTGGAGACAGAAGTGCAAGTTTGGAGACAGAAGTGCAAGTTCAAGTATCGTCCTATGGTTTCGACCTTGGCTCAAGATGAAGAGGTCTGTTATCAATAGTCCTCATGTTGATTCAGGGTGCGACGTTCATGAAACAATCTATCAACCAGTGAGTCCACCCTTTGTTCGCATAGATATGCAAAAAATTGAACTGCATTTTTAAAAGTCGATGTTATATACTTTTCTATAAACTTACAAAATTTGAAAGCTCTAAAATTAAAAAAACGCAGAATTATGATAGTTTTTAAGTTCGTTTTTATTCACATCCCTGTGGCAAATCTAAACTTTAAGCTGACTTATCTCAGAAAGATAAAAGAACCAGTTTGTCTTCATTTAAAATGCTGAGGCTTTTTATCTATTGTGCCTAATGCTTTGAAATTTGTATACCTATTGCTAATAGTACATGTAACAAAATTTGCTATGCATTTCTGAATCAAAGCAATGCTTATTTTTTAAAAAATAATTAAATTTAGAATTTACACATGTTTGAAGTATATATTTGAAGTATCGTACCAATATCAATCATGTCTTCTCAAAACCCATACCAACTTTTGCTATACATAGTTTGACGTACTTGTAAATCAAATTTCATGTGTGTACGTAACTTTTTTTAAAGGGGTAGCTTTTTAAAATCCTTCAAAAAATTTTTTCCTTAAAATTAAATGACTAACTTTTTTTTGAAATTTTTTAGCATAAACCGTTTTACATAATATACAAAAGGGCAACCAAAAAAAATTTTTAAAATCCTTAAATTAAAAATTTTTTTCGTCAATCTTTCCGTCCCCCTTTAAAACACTGGTGTGCAACCAAGCAACAATGTAAAAAATTTTGCAAAACATGAAATTGCAGAAAGGAGGTCTGGAATCAGTAGGGGAACACGTAAGTCAGTAGAAACGTCATGCGTATGCAAATATCAAGAACAAAACGTCAGAAGCGACGTGAGCGTACGCAAAACGCGTGATGTCGGCGCGAGCTGTTCAACAGTAGAATGAAATGAAGCACGGAACACAATTCACCCTATTCTCTGCAAGTGCCAGTGAGTGAAAAATGGCTGGAAAATCACCTGGACGACTTCACACGTGGAAGAATGACCCGGAAAGCTGGAGGAGGGCGTACTGTCACCAGTGCAGCTCACAGTTCGGAATCAACAAAAGTGTCGTTTCGCGCGCTTGAAGCGTTCCAAACCACAGGTACAGCTGTTAGAAAAGTTGGTGGGGCCCGCCGAGACGACAACTGCAGGGGATGACCGATATATCATCCTGCAGGCGAAAAAAGTCGACAGCAGTCAGCAAGCGCCATTGCCCCAGAAACTCTGTACAGCAACAGATCGACAAGTGTAGTGGTTTACTGTGGCCAGACGCCTTCACAAAGGGGCCTGTTCACCCGCCGTCCTGGCTGCCTCCCGTTGAAAGATGGCCAACGAAGCCACCGTTTACAGTGGGCTAGAGAGCACAAAACTGGACAACTGATCAATGGAGTCGTGTCCTCTTTACGGATGAGAGTCGGTTCAGTACCAGAAGCGATTCTCAACGCGTTTTGATTTGGAGAGAGATTGGGACCCGGTTTTATCCCAGTAACATCAAGGAAAGACATCGTTACGGTGGTCCTGGAGTTCTTGTCTGGGTTGGCATTATGCTGAACGGCGGAACTGAGCTTCCCATTTTCGACAGAGAGTCTGTAACCGGGGATCGCTATTGTGAGGAGGTACTTCTTCCCCATGTGCGTCTTTTCCGAGGTGCCATTGGCCCAGACTTCATTTTTATGGATGACAATGCACGGCCAATCGCACTCTTGCTGTTGGGAGCTGCTGGAAAGTGAAGATATCACTCGAATGGATTGGCCAGCGTGCTCCAGATTTAAATCCCATCGAACATGTGGGATGTTTGGGGAGACGTATTCACACGCTTACATAATCCGGAGTACAACCAACAACTCAAACAGATGTTGATTGAGATTGAGGGAAAGGGCACTCCTACCTCAGAAATGTTGCATCAGCTGGTTCTGAGTATGTGGAGACGGTGCAAAGCAACCATTGTAATGGGGGGGGCATATACCATATTAAGGAACATCTGCTTGTTGTTCTTCCTGTTGGATAGACAATCATGAGTCACGATACTTGCGTTCAATAAAGCTTTTTTTTGTTTGATTCCATACCGTATGCGTTGATTCCTTTTTCAGCGCCGTCTTTCGTCCCTTTCAATAATACTCCCCCTCATTTCAGAATTTCATGTCTCTGATGTTTTTTTCGTGAAGATGGAATAAGCCCACCTTTGCTTAATTTTTGCACACCAGTGTAGTTTTAAATTGTTACATTTCAAAAAGGGGAAAATTTCAAATTTTAAAATTTGGGATAAAAGAAAAATTTATAAAATTAAATTTCTTCAAAAGATTATAAAATTAAAAAAAAATCTTATCTTATGCATGTACTTTTAGCATTTTACTCATGCATTTTGTACTTATGCATGTACTCTTTTATGCATTTTATCTACCAATGTACATTATAGTTATTGACAAATTCGTATTTTTTAAGAAAAAGTGTCTGAAAAGATCAAAAGTAGGCAACAACGAAGCGCATGAACTGATTAGCTGGAAACAAGTAATTGCTTTAATCGAGTGACTGTGACGTCACATGAGATTTTGAGCTGATTGGCTAAAAACACGTGGTTATCATTATCATGTGACTAATAACGTCGCATGAATTGAGCCCATTCCATCACTTCCTAAATAGGGTAAGCTACCGATACCAAAGCTAAGTTTTCTTAATTTAATTTTCTATTAGCATATATTACCTATTTTGTAGTTTTGTTTATTTAAAAAATGAGGCTTATATATATATACATTTGTCTTACTTCTCAAGTTTAAAATATCTATAAAACCTTGTGTGAATGAAACAAAAATTAATACTTTAAATCTCTGTGGACTTCAAAATTTTTTTTGGACCTTTAGAATTTTAAGGTGTTTTCGTGGGGAACCCCATGAAGAAAATATCATAAAATAATATCTAAGGTAGATGAATATGTTGTAGATAATTTATGTAAAGGCAATTGAAAAAGTATTGTATATTTTTTTATTAAAAAATGTTAATCTAATTTTAATCTAAGATACCTTAAGGTATCCGATACGTTGGAACCGTGTTTTTTGAAAAAGGATTGGATAATTTTCATGATATTTAGTGTCACTTAGATTGAAAAATGTATAAAATTGTTTTAAAGGGCATTATGACCAAAAAAATTTTTTAAATACAATATTTTGGCAAAAAATTTAAATTAGAATAATCTTTTTTCAAAATGTTCTCCTTTTTGAAAAATGCTTCTATTTAAAATGTTTTTTCCGTATATAACTCAGTTCTCTCACAGAGGCTCAACTAAATTTTTTAAATATATAACAAAATGGGTTTATCCATATTTTACGACAACAGAGGGGGGCAAAAGAAAAAAAAGCTAATAATTATTTCAATTTGGGGGTAACTCTGAAAATAAAATTAATTTTTTTAAAAAAATGTTGACCCCTTTAAAAAGGGCTGGGGCTATATACAGGCAAAAAATAAAATAAAAACATTTTTTCCCCCAAAAAAAAAAAACCAATTAATTTTTCGAAAAAATTTAAATAATTTTCTCAAAACCCAAAAAATTTAAAATTCTAATCTAATCCACAAATTTAAAAAAATACGACCAAAACCCAATTTCCCAAATACCTTAATGATATTAGTGATCCAAGTATCACGTACCCATACATTAAATTTAGTAACTGGGATATGTGTTTGCATGTTTATACACAAACTGTCGAAGTCTAAGGTCTAGTGAAATTATCTGCAGTCGCATTTCATATTCTGCTTTAATTTGTTTCTATATTTTGTCTTTGTTGACGTATACATTGAGAAATATTTTTAATTTAGATACACTGTTTAAATGCATTAAATTGTATGACTGTATGAGCGGGATTCTGCAAATTTTTAAACCTAAAATTTGGGGTTTTCGTCGCTCATCCCGGGGTAGTGGTTAGCGACGCGACTGCTTTTCCATTGGGGCTGGTTTGAATCTCAGAAAATGGGTATTTATAAAGTTTGTGCCTTTTCGGCATGTGGGTACAAAAGCCGTCGAGCCCAAGTCCCCCTCGTGAGGTTTATGGACGGGGAAGGGTGGAGGCCCCCCCAAACCCCCCAGTGTTTTCCCCCAAAATTGGGGTGAAACCGAGCTAAATCGTTCTGTCACCTGTATGGTGCTAAAACCCACGGCTAACGAAGGGGGGCCTTTTACCCCCCTCTACCATGATAATTTCGTGGGCCTTGATCGGGCCCTTTTGTCGGCGGGAATGGTAAAAAACAACAGGAGCTGTCTCCCCTTTAAAATTTGGGGGTTGTAATGTAAAATTTTTAATGGGAATTTTGTTGATATGTCGAAAAAGGGGGTTTCCTCTCTTTTTCCCATCATAGGTGTCCCCTTAAATAAATAAAAAAAATTTTTTTCTTCCCCGGGAAAACTATTTTTTTTTACAAATATTTGTAAAAAAACCGGGCGGGGTGGGGGGGAGGGTTTTTATCGCGGGCCCTTTCCTATCCCCAAAAGGTTAGGGGTTCCCCCCGGCCCAAGTCGGTAGATTTTCATACCAAAAATCGACTGCAGCCATGTCGTATGATAATAAGCATGAAAAAATTTGGGGAAGCATCTGGTTTGGCATGGGTCTCGGAAAATATTAAACCCCTCAAAATATTTTCCCCCTTTCTGGGGAGGAAACTGGGCGTCTAAATTACCTGCGGCGATTGGTATCCGCCTCTATGGTGCCGCACTAAAAAGAGATACCAGCTTCCGGGGAATGTGCTAGGTCTGCAATAATAAAACACCAATCCGCAGCCCATTAGAAATAAAAAAAAATATTTGTGCTAACGAAGATAGATTTATTTTGTGGAACCCAGGATATTAAACAATAGAATATTCACATTCTAGTAAGTAGAATATTAACAGAAAAAAATATATTTTAATGTTTTTAATTATATTATAACAAAAATTTAAAAAATATTGGAAGATAAATTTATACCGTAAAATCCGGCGTATAACGCGCACCTAAACTTTTTGCCTGCATTTTCGAACTTTTTGGTATATTCGCCCTATAACGCGCACCCCTTTTACGAAGAGACCTGTAATGTAATTATGCAATGCTTTTTTGTTTTGAAGTCATTTATTCCCTTGTTTTACATCAGGTTTTTTTAATTTAAAAAACAATTTTTAGAACTACAATTCTTATAGTTCATGGGGTAAAGTCATTTCCTTTTTAAAAGAACAGTATTTAGATTTTTTTGTGAAGTCTAATTTCTTTTATGCTCATCTTTTTTTTAATTTTTTTAAAGGGTATCACATTTTTTTTACACGCCGTATAACGCGCACCCTTAAATTTCGATCTTATTTTTAGTTTTAAAAGTGTGCGTTATACGACGGATTTTACGGTACATTATGAAAAAAAAATTTTTTTTTTAGTTTTAATGACTGTGATGAACTTTAAATTCTTGTAGTTATACAAAATTCATAGAGAACTGGAATCCATTTTGTGTAAATACATTTATAATTTTCTTTTCTATAATTAATTGTGACACATAGAACACTCAGGAACACATTTTGAAGACCATTGCTTCAGATCTCACTTTATCTTGTTAGATATTGTTGAAGACTAGTGTGTTTCTACCTTTTTATGAATTCAAAATTAACAATAGTAGTACATATTAAGACCAAACATCAAAACACATCCTGGAGTATAATTAAAAATTCTAGCAGCAGAACTGGAACTGAAAATTTCTGGTTTAGATATGATCTGATGGCTGTTGAAATTCCTTTTCGTATTCATCATCATTTTCTTACGGCTTTCGCTATGCTTTATTGTGGGGGCCAAACTAGTTAAAATCTCGTTTTTGATTGCAACACATTCCATTTCATTTCATTTAAATTAAATATTCAGTATGATGAAATAGTTGGGGTTAGTCTGAGCAATTTAACTCTATTTCTTGTTGGTTTAATATTTTTTTTTTATTTTTATTTCTTGTAGTTTATAAGAAATTAATTTTTAATGATTCGGACATGTTTATTTTTTTTAAAAAAATAATTCCAGTATAAAAACTTAAGTGGTGGAAACAAGTTATATATATACCATTTATTCTTATTTAACCAGAAAGAAAATAGGTGGAAAAAATAGGTATATGCCTTTTTTACCGTCGACCAATTTTGCCAATACATCGCCAAATAAAAAACAATGTCGCCAAATGCAGTCATCTTTATTATTACTATGTTCAAATTGGTCTTGAGAATGGTTTTCTCTATTCATTATATATCGTGGCATTTGGGACATATTTTATTTGACGATACTGGTCGACGGTATAATACGTAATTACTGAAAAATATAATGTAAGTTCATTCGATTTTGTCTATCATGAACAGAAACAAATAATACAAAAAAAAATTTAAAGTTAACTCCTACTTAAGTCAACAAAGAAAATTTTTTATTTTAGTTAGTTAAATTTAATCATGAATTAAAATTTGGAAAAAAAAAACTGTTTTTACATCAAGTGTCTTCCACTACAAGTTTAAAAAAATGTACTTGAACTTAGAATACGAGAATAAATAAATAAATAATATTTGAAGCCACGAAAAATTCGTTAGACAAACTTACTATCGCCATCTGTTGCAGGTAGTTCGGACTTTGTCAGAAATAACGCAGAATAAATTTAAAAATAAAAGTTCAATTTAATTAATGAATTAAAATTTGAAAATAAGCGTTTTAACATCAAGTGTCATCCACTGCAAGTTTTAAAAAAATGTTTGAACTTGAATGGATGAATAAAATGTATGTTATTAACGATTGGAAATTTGAACAGGATATAAAAATAAATATATACAGGGAGAAAGTGAACTAATAGTAGGAATTAAAAAAAGAGACACTTATCAGGGAAAACTATTTCTTAAACAATTCCATTTTTTAGGCAAATTTTATGAAAATTCTCATTTTATCATTAAAGGTCACAAAGTAACATTTTTATGCACTGATTTAAAGCTAGCAAAATCACAGAAATTCATGAAATTAACCATTAAAATTCATAAAATCAGGCTGCTTACGGCGAAAATGATCGTTATTTTCTTAAATAGTAATGTTTTTCCTCCGAAAATGCCCGGAATATACAGGATAAATGTAAATGATGGGCCCGATTTAAAAAATCTTATTATTGAAATCATGCACATTGTTCGTAAATCTGAAAATAACAATCTGTTTTTCTTGGTCGTAAATCTAGAAATAATATGATTTTTTCCAAAAATCCTATTCCGGGTTCTGCACAGAAGCCCTAGCCATATGTGCAAAATATTTTTTGTTATAGGAGCATTTTTCATAAAAGGAGAATGTTTTGAAGATGTGGTATTCTTTCTTTATTTTTTTCCAAAAAAATTGCATTTAAAGAATTTTTATGAAATAGTATTCTTAAAAAAATTTTGTTTATATATTCTAATTCAGCTGACTCTTAACATAAAAAAATTATTCATTCACATTCTTTTTCAAAATCATATTGATTCCGAGCGTAGTCAGTCCCCTTAAATTTAATTTTAATTGATTTAATTTAAGGAATCTTTTAGATTTACTAATTAAATATTTTTGAATACAATTATGTATACAAATTCTTAACGAAAATTAGCATCAATTAATAGCTAAATATGTTAAATGAAACAGTCTATAATTTTATTTTAATCTCGTCGTAATTATTATATTTATTGAATTTATAGTTTGAAATTTCACAAGTTATTTATTAGTTGCAACTATCCTTATAACCATATAATTTTTTTAATTAGTTATTATTTGATTACTATATCAGAATTATTTAATATATGTATTAGCTATGAATTGATTTTTATTGTTTTATTGCAACAAATACCTTTTAAAACAATGAAAAAAGATAAGATACATTTTTGATAAGAAAGAAGATAATTTTTTTAGTTCCTACTATTAGCTCACACTCTTCCTATATTTATATCTTGTGTATTTTGTTCAAATTTTCAATCGTTGTAAAAATACCTCCTATTTATCCATTCAAATAATCCAAGTTATATAATACCATCCAAGTTGAAATAATTTTTTTTAATTTGTAATAGATGACACTTAATGTTAATACATTTTTTTCAAATATTAACTAATTAATTTAATTTAATTAATTACCAGTTGTCGAGGGGCTTTGACTTTTTTGTTGTAACAATGTAACTGTTAAAACAAAGACAAAAGTTGTCATCGAAAACCGGCTTTTCAGCCAAACCTGTAAATTTTTACAACAATGGGA
>BMAV01025094.1:310435-323145 GCA_019973955.1 Trichonephila inaurata madagascariensis | reverse complement strand
ATAACTGTTATAATAAAGTGAATTGTTGTAATAACTGTTATAATAAAATGAATTGTTGTAATAATTGTTAAAAAATAATAACTGAACCTAAAAGAAAATTTTTCAAAATAATAGTACAAGACCATTTATCTGAACTAAATTTTTAATGAAATAACAAGTTGCATTAGTATTTATTTCAACCAAGGTAAGAAGAAATTCCACTTTAAACGTATCCACGTCACTTAAAACACCAACTATATTTTGTCACTTTTGAATAATCGTTAAAAACTACCACACACACACACACATTTATTAATTTACATTAAACATAATTCACAATTAGCATGCATCTAATTATTCCATTCCTCGAAAGAAAAAGAAGAAAAAGAACACTTACAAAATCGTTTGGGACAATACGTTGTCACCTAAATTATTTTTCGTCTGCGGAAAAATGACTTATTCCGAAAACATTACTTTTTAAATATGATTAATAAATAACCACGAACTTTTTTCCCTCTCCAACTTTCTAGTGTTTACTAGAATGTGTCAGTGAACTTAGATAAGTTCCCAAAAGGAAGTTTAAAAAAAATTGTCCCTTGTTCTTCATTCTCTTAAGAAAAATTAATGATCTTTCAAAATCTGGTGTTTACTTTTTATCTACTAAAGCCAAAACCGACGTCTGTCAGCACCATGCGCAATTAGGAACCTAGTTTGTTTATTTTGAATAAAGTCTTCCTTCTCCTCACCTCTTCTCGTGTTCTTTTTCTTCTTTTTTTTAATTTATCGTTTGCTTTCTAAGAGACCGACCGATATGTGTCTTGTCCGTTGCTTTTATCTTTGAAGGGGTGTCGGAAGGGATGGATCAGGGGGAAGGTTCATTATTCTCCAGCTAAGCTTCGCTTCCGAGTAGACCAGACACCAAGGAGACAAGATTGGTATGGGGGTGTCTCGAGAAGGAATATCGTTTGCACATTTTAGAAAGAAAAAATAAATTTTTTCTCTAAGAGTTTTTTTTTTTTTTTTAAAAAAAAAAAAGAGGATAAAAAATGTGAAAGAGTTCGTTTTAATTAATTGAATGTATTTCTAATTTGGAATGAGTGCGTTCGAGTAAAAAATAAACTTATATCGTTAACCATCAGATTTTTTTTTTGGATTTTAAAAATTCTTAGCAGTTTTCATTAAATTATCATGATGTTTACATTCATTATTTAATAGTATAGCTTTAATTATTTGTAGTTAATACTGATTATAATAATGCTATAATAATAATAATATATTAAATAATTAAAGATTAATAACTTCTGTTTAACAACAATATTTTTCTAAGATTTAGTGCAATCAACTACGATTTGAAAATTCATCGAAAGCATTTCTTTGCATATAAAACAAATCTACTAGTCATATTTTATGAATTTCAAACGTACAAAAATCAATATAAAATAAGCTTGTGTATCAGAAATAAAAATCAAATTTTATTTACTTTTAATCATTAGTACTCATGAGATTAAAGTATTATGGTATGTTTATTCCAATTAAAATAAAATGTTTCCAAATTTTATTGGTTTCATAATTAAAAAGAATATCCACATTCGAAAGAAAAGTTATATGATATAAATTTGTTTGAAGTCTAAAATTGCTTAACTGTTCTGGTAAGAAATAACACGATTAAATGAAATAAATTATATAAATTATTATTTTTTCACAATAAATATTTAGATTATGTAAAATAAAACTCTCTGTTGTTTCATTTTTTTATACAACTGTTAATCATAAAAAAAATTTCAAACAATTATTTCAAATTAACTCACTTTGATCTACTTATTATTATTATTTTGATCATTCCGAATCTGAGGCTATTCAACGCTATCTCCTTTTTCAATAAGCATTTTTAAACATACAACTTTTTCTCAAAATAAATATCTTCACATTAAAAACGAGCTTGTATGTTAACACTTACACAAAAGAAATCAAAATAATATTTGACATAAGGTAAAAACAGTAACCGAGGATATGTTTGTGTGAGGTAGGACAACAACGGCCTTTCATTCCCCTAAAGCGCCCTCTATGACATATGGGTAAACAAAAGTAAATCGAAAGAAACTCCTCTGAGACATGTGAAGACATGTACACGGTGCTATCCTAGCTAAGGATTGACAAACCTACCACTCTCGAGGTTATTGTCTCAGAGAGGCAACTGTAATTAATTGTATATCCCTTGCTCTATTGGAACTATGATTACTGTAAATATTTTTCCTATTAAATGTTATTTGTATTGTATTATCTGAGTGGTCTATAAAACTAATTCTATATTATATTGTATATCATGTACATAGTACACAATATCTAAAAATGCAGCAGAGGAAATCAATACTGTATTCAATAAATAAAAAATCGAAATAAATCATCGCCGTAAGTTATTTTATATATATCTTCTGTACAGTGGCGCACACAAGGGGGGGGCATCCTAGGGGTCCGGACAACCCCCCATAGCCCTTGATTTTTTTTGGATTGGTTATAATCCTATGTATATATCACGTAAAATTTAATTATGTATTTGTTATTAATAATTAATTTTATTAATTAATACTAATTATTCATTAAATAATTAATTTTGTATTATTTTTTTGTAGCCGAAAATTGACAAAGTCAAAAGAATATGTTGAGCGGCGGATTGGAGCATGATACCAAAATGGTGGAATTTCGACCCTGGACCCCCTCCCCCCTTGAAAAAATTTTGTGTGCGCTACTGCTTCTGTATATATTTAACTAGCCGTTACCCACTCGCTTCGCCGGGTATTTCATGACTTTGTGAGTGAGTGAGTAAATATTAACGTCGCTCTATTCAACTACTTGGGGGTTTTGGAGACGGACCTCATGATTTTGAATCTTGGTCAAGCGATGAGGCCAACACCTGAGCTGGCACCCACCTCTTCTATCATCCACACCACACCAACGGAAGGGTGTTTGAGCCTCGACCGATTTAACGTGCATCGCTCCCCCCTACACCACGGATCTTCAGCGGTAGAAAGCTCTAACTCATGACACGCCGGTCAGGAGTCCTTGACCAGTAGGCTACCACGGCTATCTATGAATTTGTAGGACTATATATTGTTTTTAAATTATTAATAACTTATTCCAGGAATTAAGCTTACGATTCGATTGAAAAACATTTGTACAGCTATTGTTTTTTAATTAGAGAATTACTTGAATTTATAAAATGGAAGTATAAATTAATTTATAACCCCTCCTTACCCTTCCAAAGTCGATTTCCCTGAAACTCATTTTTAGTAAATCGAACGAAATAATCATGTTTACCAAATTAAGTCTGTAGATCTAATAGTTGAAAAACGGAAATCTTTTTTACCTATACGATCCCCATAACCCCCAGGGAGTCAATTTCCACGACACTCGCTCTGAGTTGATGTTAACTCAAAAAAGGAGAAACTTGCTTACCATAGTTCAAGTCCTTAGCTCTAATAGTTTAAAAACGAGGTTTCTTCCTAAACCTTTTGTAAATTTAATTAGGAGCAGCTCTACCTGTGATTTTTAAAAGTATACATTACACAACATGTAATGTCAAATACTCATACAAACGGTAATTTGAAACAAATAAAGGTGTCCGACTCTCAGTCTCACAAACCGGCTTGACCGATGGCCGCATTTCAGCTAAATGATTAATGATGGCTTATGGTAGGTAGGCCTATGCCGGGTCATGGACAACGGTCATCACCTAATAATGCAGTCTTACCAATTTTGCCAGTTGACATGCAATTTGAAATTTCCTGTTTATCGGAGAATATGCACGGGTTTAATATTTGACCATTAAAGTTATCCGGATCATGATCCTATTAAGACAGAGTCGAGAATAACATGAGGTCCCCTCTGAGGGTTAGGTCCTGGGCCTGGGCCCAGTTGGCCTGCTTAGGAGTAGAGTTCCACAAAACCCGACGATTTTCACTGAACAAAAGGATCACGCTTATCAAATTTCAAGTTTATAGATTTATTAGTTTCGGAGATCTCATAATACGTGAACTAGTCGCTTTTCTACTTTATATATAAATATTATAAGTCGGACTGAGTAAAAGAAATATTTTTCTAAATTATTTAAATGTATTGTTACAAATATTTTTGCAAAAAAATCTTTTTAAAATTAGAACTTTAACATTAAAAATCCTCAAAAAGTAATAAAAATCTAAGCAGTTGATTTTCGAAATTTTGAAGAACACTTTTTCAAATGATTCCAAAAAGGTGTCTTAAAGTTATAATAATAAAAAAATACTTAGATATCCTGTCTGACATGATTTTGTGAACTACTTTCTTTAAAAAAAAAAATTGCTGTAAGAAACCATAAATCACGTACGAGATTAAAAAAGAAAACTTTTCTAGAGTATGTGAATCGTGTGGCTTATACGTTTCTCTAAAAATTGCATTCATAAAATATTTCTATCCTGTCGAAAAGTAATACATATTGAATAAGCACAAACTACGTTTTAAATCAACTTAAAACAAAGAAAACCTATAGAATACATGAACAGTGCAAGGGGTATAACTTCATAGATATTTTTATAAACTATTTTCTAACCATTCCAAATATATCTCTGTACAGCAAAAATTCAATCACAGACTATATACTAGCAAATAGAGTTTAGCGCGAGGAAGCTGAGCAGTTTGTTGCCATTTCCATCAACAAAATTCTGATTTCGAAATCGGTGAATCTTTCCTTTCGACGAAGAAGGGATCCGTTAGATTTCATCAATTTCAACATGCCTCACCCATCTACTTCTAGATTTCGAAAAATAACAAGAGATTCCTCCAAGCTGTGTGAAGGAAGAAAGTTATTGCTGAATTCTGCATCAAATCTTGATTCGATTATATCGGAACTGATATATAAATATCGATATATCGAATAAAAAATTTCAAATCTTGGAAAGAAACGTGTTTTTAGGTAAGCGGCTCAAGACGATAATGCATTTTTTTTTAGTAAAATGTAGATTTTATATTAAAAAATAATGTACTTGCTCATTTTCATAGTTTAAAAAAATCATTCTTTTTAGAAATTAATATTTTAAAACTGCAATTGAAGTAGCTTCTTTTTGAGTGAAATTATGCTAAAAATACCTCTTATATGACTATGCTAATATCAGAAATTTAAATCAATTAATTTTAAATGATCTATAAATTAAAATTATGATAATGAAGTTACTGTCGCATGTTATATCGGTGACAAAAGGAGTAATATTATTGCATTTAAAAATTTACAGTCAACATTTTGTTCTACTCGTATTTTTTATGATTGAAAGTTATATTTCAAAGATTATATATATATATTCAATTTATATTTGAAAATAAAAATAAATGATATATTTAAGTTCTCATTATTACAGAATTCAAATACAATTATTTTGCTACATTTGTGCTATCAATAAATTAACATATACCGTAAAAAAAATATGGCGTACAACGCGCCCTTTTAACACAAAAACTAAGATTAAAATGTATGGGTGCGCATTATACACCGAATATAAAAATAATAGATTTTTTTTTTAAAAAAAAAAGGTGTATAGAAAAAATTAGACTTCTACATATATTGAAATACCGTTTATTTAAAAAAAAATATGATATACCTCTTATGAACTTAAAGGCTGTAGTTCTAAAAAAGTATACTATTTTTTCAAAAACTCAAGATAATACTTGAAATAAATGATTTCAAAACATGACAGCATTACATACGTATATTTCAGATTTCTTCGTAAAAAAAAGGGGATGTGCATTACACTGCGAAAATACCTAAAACTAAGAAAATACTGCTCGAAAGCATAGGGAGGCGTCATATGCCTGATTTTATGTTAATCATTTTATTAATAACTCAAAATTTTCATAGAAATTTTCAACAGATAAAAATTAAAAGTTTTGAGTAATCAGATATTTTAGTTACTAATTTTTTTAAGTCATTTATGAAGCCTATTTTTTAAAAAAAGTACTTTTAATACTAGTACAAAATTACTATATTTGAGCTAAGTGTTCATAAGTATACAATATGAAAATAAGTAATAAATAATATTTAACTTACGATATGTTTCTATGAATTAAATATTAAATAATTACAAGACTTGCTCAATGCTTATTATAAAGTATTAATCAGTTTTTTTTAAAGAAAATCAATCATTTTGAATGAAAGATTTTGAAATTTAAACGAAACTAATAAAAAAACTTTATCATGAACTTTAATTAAAGCTTCTTCGAAACACAGCAACAACAACAACAACAACAAAAGAATTTATTATAAATTGTACACAAAAAAAAATCGTATGCAAAAATAATTTATCGGTTTTTCAAGGAAAATTTTTTGATAAAATTAAATTGAAAATATTGATTTCCTCTTTTAAAAAAAATGACGTTAATATGTAAACTTTAAAAAAATTAATAAAACCTTTTTATAAGTTAAACTATAAGCAATATGTTTTAGACGAAAATGCTTGGCAATCAATACAAGCCCGAGTGCGTGTCATTATTTTACATTAATATGGACATGTGTGGCTATAGTAGACAATACTGGCAAATAATTCAAAAATCGGTTGATTTTTTTTTTTTATTACAAAACAAAAAGTTTATATTATCCACATTAAAAATTAACATGATATTCTGTGAGTCATATTTGAAAAAACTTATTTTACAGTAATAACAATATGGATATGTGTGGCTTTTGTATATAATGCATGATATAATATAATTTGTATAAAATAAATGATAAAAATCCCCCTAATTTTTAAATTTTAACACAGAATGTTTATAATCCACGGTAAAAGTTAATATGGAATTCTGAGTCATATTAAAAAACTACATTTAACATTAATATTATATGAAGTTGGTTCCACCATTTAATGTGGCCATAATGAAAATGTCGAGTAATATGAAACCTTCAACCAACTTCTGGATTATTAATATGTGATACAGGAAGTTTAGAATTCGTATTTTAAAAAACCAAAGGTTGTATTCTTAGTCATATTACAAAATAGAAGAATTAAATTAGTACATATATATTTAATTTAACGTTTCAATCTAAAAAATACAAAATTCTAAAAATTACAATGTTTTCATGAATCCATAAAAAGAAGAAAAAAAATACAATAATATATAAAATTTTATGTTATAGAGGCTTTTATACATCAATAAGTTTAATAATTATTGTTCTGTAGCGACACCAACAAGCCATTGTGAAGGTACACGTTTCAAGCAGACGTTATCTGTTGCTCTAAGCAATCGTACAACTCGGACAATAACGCAACTTTGTTTGAGCTGTGGACTAAAAATTATAAAAATATTTCACGTGTATCCAAGAAATTTTGAAGATCAACTTCTAGTATTACTTCGAAAAAAATGGAAGTTTACTATTTCTGTAATTATCTCGGAGTACTGATCTAAAACTTCAACACTTGGAATAATTTCCCGATAGGCTCAAATCTTTCAGTACGCGTCATATACCATTTCTTCGTGGATTCCCAGATGAATAAAAAAGGAAATCTTCCCCGCCCCCTCAACTTCTTGTTTACCACGTGATCGTAACGAAAATAGCTTTGCTAAAAATTCGATATGTGTTCCAAGAAAACAATATCTTTTGAAATTTTTCTACTGTAATATAAAAGAATATGATATATAGTTGACCTTCCTAGTTTTACAATAAAGAGATATTTTGGAATTATCTTAAGTAAAATTAAATTAAAATAACTTAAGGGAAATATTCTAAAAAACCCATATTAAAAAAACTTCATTTTGTTACCTGTTATTTAACTTTGTTTAGTAAAGGAACAATTTCAGAGTTTTAAAAGTAACAGCTCGAAAAAGTTTCTAATTAATACCATACAAGAGATGGAGTTTCAAATATTTAACTATGCAGTAGCATTTTAAGCTTTATTTTTATAACTTTAGTTTATATTTTTTAACACTATTTTTCTGAAACATTGATAACATCGGATTCGTAAGTTTGTGGATATTCCAATTCAAAATTTAATCGAGAACACAGTATGAAACTTTTAAATTAATACGCAATTAATTCATAAATGATTTTTTACAGCTTTTATCTCTTAAGAAAAAAGAAGAGAAAAGTTTTAATAAAACAATTATTATTTCAAAAGTGAAATTTGTGTATCATATTGCTTTATGGACTTGTTAATTGATTGTTAAATAATTTTTTTTATTTAAGTAAAGAATTTTTAAAATGTGTTCAATATTTTCCAGTTTAACAAAATAAACCAAAAATAATTTAATTTTCAGTCATTTTAAATATCTGCTTATGAATTCCCCAAATCTTCAATTTTTCCACAATTATAAATATATTATTAATAGTGAAAGAATTATAAAGGGGAATGTTCCTTAAATAAGTATGTGCTGGTCTTACATTTTTTTAATTTGATTTAATTTTGATTTGCTGAACCGATTTTAATAAGTAACAGTTTCTACGGGGGTGAGTGTTTATTAATTTCGCACTACAAAGAAACGCAAGTGGCCGCGTAGCTTACTGGTCAAGGTAACAGTCTTGTGGCTGGCGTGTCATGAGTTCGAGCCTAGTATCGCCGAAGACCCGTCGTGTAGGGGAGTGATGCACGTTAAATCTGCTGAAAGCTCTCGCGTCCTCCCGTTGATGTGGTAGTTAGGAGAGGGAATGCCAGCTGAGGAGTATTCCTAGTGTCTAGACCATGATTCAAAATTACGAGGACTATAGAGTCTTCGGGAAGAAAAGAGAAATATTCTTACCTGGAAAAGAAAGATGAAATTATTAATTAAACAAAATAAAAACAAGTAAAATATATGAAAAAAAATTTAAGTCAATTCCTACTTAGATCAACAAAGCAAATTTTTATTTTAGCTACTTTTTATTAAATAGGTACAATTAATATAAATATGTATATACATATGACAGAATCACAGTATTAAGTAGTAATTAATTTTTTATTAATTATCATTAAAGTACCGTATTGTCATCCAAAACAATCGTGTTTATGAAATTTCAGTTCAATTGAATGTTTTAAAACGTGAGGGAAAAAAAATCCTTTTAAAGTTTTGACCCAAGTCGCTAAAAATGAAACCAACGTGCCTGTATCTATAATTATTTAAATAATTAGTTTCAGTCAATTAATATTAATTATAATTGAATTAGCAAATTTTTACCCAAAACACAATAGCGTATAGAAAATTGTAGCTCAAACGAGCGCTTTAAAATCTGAGAAAAAAATATTTTCATGTTTTGACACAGGTCACCAAAAGGGTCGCTAAGTCGCCAAAAATGATGTCAACGTGGCTGTATTTGTAATTCTTTGAATAATTAGTTTTAATCAATTAATTTTTTTATTAATTATAATTAAATTACTGTATTGTCATCCAAAATAACCATGTATATAAAATTTCAGCTCAATCGAGCCCTTTAAAATGTATTTTATTAACGACTGAAAATTCCACGAAGATAAATAAATAAATAAATATATAGAGAGTTTGAGCTAATAGAGTAAGAATTCAAAAACGTAAAATATATTAAATTTACTTAAATAATTCAAGAAATGAAAACTTTTAAAAAAAATCTAGTTTTGTGAATTAGGAGAAAAAGGAAAAAAATTACGTCTTCTTTTCTCGTTCTTCTTTTAAATATATAAAATTTAAAATTTCATTTCATATAAATGGACTAAAAAAATAGGACATCATAGTCACACGTGTCAACACGTGTTTCCAGCCAATCCCAGGCCGTGGTAGCCAAGCGGTCAAGGTAATGGAATCGTGGTTGGCGTGTCATGAGTTCGAGCCTGATACCGCTGCAGATCCGTAGTGCAGAGGGGGCCGATGCACTTTAAATATGTCGAGGCTCAAATGTCCTCCCGGTGGTGTGGAAGTTAGGAGATGGAGTGCCAACTCAGGTGAATTTCTATTCACTAGACCATGATTCTAGATTACGAAGTCCATCGCCAATAGCCTTTGTGCTGTTTTAAAGTGCAACGTAAATATAACTCTAATAAAGCAACACGAGACCTCCTAGTGATATACCTCGTAATTTTGATATATAGACAAGTAACGCTTAACGCTTGTATCCCCTCTCCAAAATTCCACACAATGCTAACAGGAGGACTTTGAGCCACAAAAGATTAAGCATGCATCTGCTCACACCTCTTCATTGGTGCTAGCTACCGAATCCGTGACTCGATAATGTTGTTCGTGACCATGACCACTTGGCTACTGCATCCATTTTGCTATTTTTAATTGCATTATAAAATGGAATAACATAAATTAATATATTTATCTAAGAAAATGAGCATTCTTAATGATAAATGAAGCAACTATCTAAAAATATTCAGAAAAACTTTTATCCTACATTTTCTTTTAAAAAATGAAATATTGTATGCATTGTAACGTTTTCCGAGTTCGCAGCTGCGGCTTCCCTAAGCAGATAGAATTACCCCGCTCATATCCATACGTGCATCCCTAAAATTTTGCTGGTCCTTTCATATGACATCTCAACGACAACCAATGGCCGTGAGAAAACCAACGACCGTATTCCACTTGCGAGCGGGAAATTCAAAATGTAAGAAGGGATCGCCCCATCCCAAGAGAATAGAGATAGTCCGTGCGATACGAGGAGTGTTTTGCCTCCTTCAGCACAAATATCATAATCGGCAGAATTTAAATACTCCACAGTTTGAATAATGTATGTAAATGTTAATATTGTAATTAATAGCTTAGACGTGATAAATCAATAATTTAATTTCTTAAGTTTCACGCTACCCATCAATTTTTCGAAATCGTCACAACATACAACTGTTCTTTAATAATTGCTCTTTATTAAAATATTTAGCATATAGGTATCTTTCTTGCAAGAATTTCTCTTCTATATGTTTCCTTCTTGCGCTACAAAATAAATTTATAGTGTGCTTAACTCGTGAAACAATCTCACTTACGATTTTAAATAGTTACTTAAATTTTCTTCTTAAATATACTCTTACAATGGTGCAGATACATTTACCAACGAAATTTTACTAAACTATTTAATCCAGAGCAATGTGTTTTCAAAATTAGAAAAACTAATATGCAACTTTAGAGTCAAAGCATTTTAATTTATAATGAAGCAATCGCTCTCTTCAGAAGATTTCAAAAACTCAATATATATATTCCCCATTCTATAATTACAGGAATAACATTTAAAAATTCTAACTTATTGGACGGATATTTAAATACTTAGCCAATAACTTAATCTTTATGCGCAATTTAAGTATCAAATTATGCCGAAAATTTAATATTTCGCACTCAAAGATTTAATTTTGCATTTATCCAGATGCAATTTCAATAAGCATTCGATATTTTCAGGCAGGTTTACAAAGATGCAAGCAAGGATGTATACTTCAGCCTTTATGTTAGCAACCGTCTGGAGAACGTCTGACTCAAGATTGCAAAAGCAGGTCTGAGAATTCTGGACTAGATAGCTTTATTACACTTCCCTGTTTCAAATTGTTCTGCTGCATTGCGTAGTTACATACAAAAGAAGCCGTTATAACATACAGAGGGTGTTTCCGAATTGGTTCTCTTGGAGAATTCTTGAGCCAATGTCACATACTTGAGATTTTATTCAAATCCGTAATTTTATGACTGTGGGGAAGGTCATGGTGATATTTCCATGAATGCAATGTAGCCGTATATACATTGTTTAAGAGGTAGTGTTATATATTGGAAACCCTCAATGCCTGTTTAATAGCAGTCAGGAAAAGTAGTATGATAAATTTTGCTTTGTGTAAATTTTTTTGGGGGGTGGGGGCAATGACATTTTGTTGCAACAAGATTTTTATTTTTCACTTGCATAGTTTTACGAAACTATATATTAGGGTGGATCGAATGTTGTTTTTTTTGCCCTTCAGAATTTCAAAACCTACCTATGGGAAAAACATGTTCTGTGGTAGTGGTTTCCAACCCTCGGGCTTCCCAAGGAACATTAAGGTATCCGACTACGTTCGGAACCGTGATTTTGCAAAAGCGCATAAATGGACAATTTTCATGATATTTAGTGTCACTTAGATTAGAATACATGTATGCAATTTTTTTAAGGGCATTTTGACAAAAAAAATTATTTAAATACAATATTTTGGCAAAAAATTAACTTAGAATAATTATATTGTAATAATATTTTGCCTGTATATAGCTCAGACCACTCTACAGAATTTTTGAAATATATAACATAGAAGTGGGTTTATCCATATTTTACGACAACAGAGGGGAGCAATTTTAAGAAAAAAACACCGATAATTATTTAAATGGGTTGTAACTCTGAAAATAATGTGAATTTTTCAAAATTCATAGTTGAGCCTTTGTACAGAGGTCTGAGCTATAGACAGGCAAAATATTATTATAATAGAAGCCTTTTTCTCAAAAGGAGAACATTTTGAAAAAAGGTTATTCTAAGTTAATTTTTTGACAAAATATTGTATTTAAATAATTTTTTTTGTCAAAAAGGCCTTAAAACAATTTTATACATGTAGTCTAATCTAAGTGACACTAAATATCATGAAAATTATCCATTTATGCGCTTTTTTAAAATCACGGTTAGGAACGTAGTCGGATACCTTAAAATATTTCTATTTTATAAACTATGGTGTATTTCTCTTGAGTTTCTGTGATTTTCCATGGATATCACGTTATATTCTATGTTTTTGGTGCAACAGGATTTTATTCTGAAAGCATATTTAAGTACAATTAAACTAAAA